>JANUYF010000003.1:93525550-93628050 GCA_026167975.1 Phrynosoma blainvillii | reverse complement strand
CCTGTGCACTAAAGCCCTGGCTTCTTTTCCCCCAAAGCCTCCCCCTTCTTTCTAAGAGAAGCCCATACATTCCAGTCCACTGGATTCACCCAGATTTCCTCCTCAAACGTGGTAGGATTTAAAGCTGTATCCATGTCAGTCTGGAAAAAGGGATCTTGGAGCACCTTGGAGGCTCCCCTGGGAGCAGGAGCTTTGGTAGACTTGCATGCACCTGAGGAAGGGGACTCAATATATCCTGCAAGTCGCCTTTGAGCTTTCCTGCCATCCATCCTTTTTACTTGCCCTGCAACTCTCTCCCAGGCATTTAAGATCTCTTCCAAACCTAGCTCTCTGTTCATTCACTAATATGCAAAGGGATCCTCTTGGAGCACTTTGGAGACTCATTGAAAGCAACATGAGCTTTCATACACAAGTTTCCTTCCTTAGCTACCTGCAATTCTAGGAAAGCTTATGCCACCAGCTTCTTTCTTTCAGTGAGTCTCCAAGGTGCTACAAGAGATTCCTTTGCACCGTGATTTTCCAGACTATCACGACTAGATCTCTGAATTCTAGGGAATCCAATGGGAATCTGGGTAAACCTACCTGTGCCCAAAGGTATGGACTTCTCCAAGATAGAAAGGGGAGGTTTTGGGGCAAAGAGGCCAGGGCTGTGGTGCACAGGTTTCATCCCCCAAAATGGGCTAAAACGATCGACTAGAGATCGCAAGATCTCCTTCCACATCAAAACATCAATGGTTGTTTTCTGAACTGTTGGAAATCGGGGCTTTGGGAGCATAAGGAAAGCTGACTTGTGAATAACTGCGGGTCCCTTGTAGGGAAACAGGAAGGGTTCTTGTGTCTCCCAGGTCCTCCTCTCTTATTTTACCAAAGAGGGAGAGTCCAAAGGCATGGCTCTGTTCGTCTGGGAAATCAGTCTGCAAAGGGATCTTATAGCACCTTGGAAACCAAGAAGCAAGAAGCTGGTAGCCTAAGCTTTTCTTAAACTTGAGCCTTACCTCCTCAGATGCATCTTCCTCAGTTGTAAACATGCATCTGAGGAAGTAGGCTCAAATCTAGGAAAGCTCATGCTAGTACCAACTTCACTTCCTAGGCTCAAGTCTAGGAAAGCTCTTGCTCCCAGCTTCTTTCTTTCAGTGAGTCTCAAAGGTGCTCCCAGACCCCTTTTGCAGACTGTGGGGGGTTGCAGACTGCCAGAAATAGTGCAAATTGAGTCCACTTTTAGGGTTAGGGTTAGGGAATCATGGGAACTGTAGTTTATTGTGGCACCAGAGCTCTCTGACAGAGAAGGCTCAATGTCTCAGAAAAACAAAACAAAAACAATTCCCATGATTCCCTAGCACTAACCCTAACCCTAAAAGTGGACTCAATTTGCACTATTTCTGGCAGTCTGCAACCCCCCTGTGTTTGTTCCCAAAGGTAGAGGAGGAAAACCAGTCCCTCCCAGCAGGCTGAATTAGAGAAAGAGGCACGATCCCTTTCCTGCAAGAGGAGATATGTATTATTAGCATGTTGTTTCCCTCTCCACATCCCAGAATTTCCCCAGCCATTTCGTTCTTCCTTCCCAGTGAGCATTTGGAAGAAGGAAGGGAAGTGGATTTGCTTTCGGAGAGGTGATATTTAAAGCACGAGGGATTGTTTCATCCACACATCCTTTGATGGGTTCATCCCCTTCCCAGGCATTTGTCTCTTGCAAAATCACATCTCAGTCGAGAATTACGGGGGGGGGGGGGGGAGGAGGAGAGACACTCAGAGCCTCCCCCGCAATGAAAGGCAGAGGTTTTCGCCTGCCTTCCAGAGAGTCACTCTTCCTAGGCATCCCTTGGGAGATTTTTTTTGGGGGGGGGGGGGGAAAGGAGGGGAGAGCCGCTGTTTGTCCAAGGATCGGAGTGGGAGGGGGGGGCTTGAGAGAAAAATGACAAGGCTCCCCTCCATTCAAGGTCTCTGGCGCCAAGCTGCCAGGTCTCCCCCAGCAGCGCTTCCCCTCCGACCTGAGAAATAAATGCCTTCTTCCCTCTCCCAAAAGTGAGGCAGGTCCAGCTCTGATCTCCCCCCTGGGATGTCATCCATCCCTCCCAACCACAAGAAGAGAGGGAAGAGGATTTTATTTTATTTGTTGGTTCCCCCTCTTTGGAGAGGAACAATAGGCAACGATTTGGGCCATTTGGGGAGGAGTGGCAGCCCTCCAAGGACGGCCACAGTGTTGCATCTCAGCAAACGACAACCCCCAGCCATTCTGTCTATCAGATGGAGTCCTCCAGGGTCCTTTCTCTGGGGCTGGGAGGTCTTTGATCGCAGCCTGGAGGGAGGAGGAGGAGGAGAACAGCTTCCTCTCCCCCCAAAAAAAGCAGCTTCAGAGGCTTTTCGGCTCTATCTAGGAAGGGGCTCGGTTTGCCTGCCTGCTTTGGTTCCTGGCATTTGGAAGGTATTCCGTGTGTGTGAGTTGTCTGCCTTCGAGTCTTTTCTGACTTATGGAGGAGACCCTAAGGCAGGGGTAGGCAACCTTTCCCCTTTAAGGGCCGAGGGACTTCAGCTCCCAGAAGCCTCAGCCATGTTGGCCAATAGTCCCATGTTGGCCAATAGCTCCTGGGATTCTGGGAGCTGAAGTCCCTCGGCCCTTAAAGGGGAAAGGTTGCCTACCCCTGCCCTAAGGTGAACCCATCGTGGGGGTTTCTTGGCAAGATTTCTTCAGAGGGGGTTTGCCATTGCCTTCTCCCGAGGCTGAGAGGGTGTGACCTGCCCAAGGTCACCCAGTCGGTTTCCATGGCCCAGCTAGGAATTGAACCCTGGTCTCCAGAGTCGTAGCTTAACACTCAAACCACTAGGCCACCCTCTCTCTCTCTATTTCTCTATTTCTCCTGAAAGACATGCTTTGCTTAATTGGGTTCTTTAAATCAGGCGGTGGATGTACCTGGGAGGAAAAGGTGGCAGGCGAGGAGTCCAAAACCAAATCCAGATTCTGCGGGAGTCATGCCTTAACTAGTAGGGGTTGCAGACTGCCAGAAATAGTGCAAATTGAGTCCACTTTTAGGGTTAGGGTTAGTGCTAGGGAATCATGGGAATTGTTGTTGTTTTTTTCCTGAGACATTGAGCCTTCTCTGTCAGAGAGCTCTGGTGCCACAATAAACTACAGTTCCCATGATTCCCTAACCCTAACCCTAACCCTTAAAGTGGAGTCAATTTGCACTATTTTTGGCAGTCTGCAACCCCATTAGGACTAACCACAATCCCACAAGAGTGCATTGGACTTTCGCGTTAGGCAGAGCCCTTCCTCAGGCTCCTACGCTGCATCTACACTGTGTAAACAGTTTGACACCGCTTTAACTGCCTTGACTCCATTCTATGGACTTCCGGGATGTATAGTTGGTTGTGGCCCCGGAGCTCTCTGCCAGAGAAGGCTACATAACTCCCAAAACTACAAATCCCACAACCCCATAGCACTGAGCCTTGGCAGTCCAAGAAGTGTCAAACTGCATTATTTCTGCAGTGTGGAAATTCAATTGCGAGTGGATCGGGTGGGATTCTTATTCTAAAAAAAGACGGGAAAGGGGAAAACGGAAAACCCAAGAAATAGCAAGGAAGGGGAAGAAAAGCTTGATCTATTTAACGATCAACTCGTCGAACAAAGAGCTCAGACCCGGATTTTATGAACATTTTCTTGGGAGTCAGGTCCAAAACACACACAAAACTACCATGGCTCAATGCTAGGGAATTGTGGAAACTGTAGTTTTGTGAGACATTGAGCCACCTCTATCAGAGAGCTCTGGTGCCACAGGAAACTACAATTCCCTGGATTCCCTAGCACCGAGTCAGGCAGTTAAAGCGGTTTCAAACTGGATTATTTCTGCGGTGTGTTTTGGACCTAAGAGTATATATCCACACTGCACAACCATAGTAGTTTGAGATCACTTTAAGTGCTATGATTCCATCTTTTAGAATCCTTGGATTTGTAGTTTGCTGAGATGCAAAGGCATCTTCCCTGGAGAGCTCTAGTGCCTCTCTGTAAAAGAACTTTTATTGCCTCCCCAAACTGCAATCCTAGGGTCTCACAGAACGGAACCATGGCAGTTAAAGTGGTATCAAAGTGATATATAACCCACATTGTAGAAATAAAGCATTTTCAGACCCCATCTTACTTGCCATATCATACAGAATCCTGGGATTTGTGGTTTGACGAGGCACCAGAACTTGTTGGGTAATAGCGAGACAGACCAGGCCGAATACCTCAGCAAACTACGTATCCCAGAATTCCACAGTATGGAGCCATGACAGTTAAAGTGGTGTCAAACTGTTTTATTGGTGCCATGTGGAAGATCCAGACTGCTGCCACACTGCTGAATTGCTCTAACTGAACTCAGTGAGACTTAGGGCCTTTGCAGACTGCCAGAAATAGTGCACATTAAATTGAGGCACTGCCCTGGCTCAGTGCTAGGGAATCATGGGAACTGTAATTTATTGTGGCACCAGAGCTCTCTGACAGAGAAGGTTCAGTGTCTCAGAAAAAAATACAATTCCCATGATTCCCTAGCACTGAGCCAGGGCAGTCCTTCAATTTAATGTGCACTATTTCTGGCAGTCTGCAAAGGCCCTTACTTGTGAGTAGACAGGACTAAAATGGCTCTGTGGAGGTTGGGGAAAGGGGTGCGCCAAGACCTGTTTTTGGAACCTCCCCCAAAAATCAATAAAATGGCCTTCATTTTCAGTTTTCTAGGTGGGAGGAAGACAAGCTGGTTAAGAGTGTCCTTAGGCTGCACAATTCTACTCCAGGAACCTTTGGACTGCATTAAAGTGGGGTGCAGCATTTGGACTGCAACGCCTATCACTCCGGCCAGGACCACTGGTCGCCTAGGAATGATGGGATTTGTAGTTTGACGGGTCTGGAAGGCGCCGGGGGAGAGGGGGAAGAGGAGATTTAGAGCCAGCTTATTCCAGTAACGTTGACGTCAAGGCAAGGTGGCCAGACACGTCCTCCTTTTCCAGGACATGTCCTACATTTCAAACTTCAGTCCAGGAGGAATCCCCAAAGGCCCTCCCTTTTGAGCATGACTAAAAAGCATGACGTTATAGTTATAGGAGCGTTTTCAGCTTTTATCTGGTCATGTTCTACATCTTTCTCGGATGTCCTACATTTTGCGGTGCCTCGTCCTCCTTTGTGGTTAGGACATCTGGTCACCCTGCCTCAGGGACAACGGTGGAGCCTCAGAATGCTGACACACTGCAGAATTAATGCAGTTTGACACCGCTTTAGCTACCATGCCTCCATCCTGTGGAATCTTGGGATTTGTAGTTTGTTATGGCACCAGAGCTCACTGACAGAGAAAGCTAGGGGTTGCAGACTGCCAGATATAGTGCAAATTGAGTCCACTTTAAGGGTTAGGGTTAGGGAATCATGGGAACTGTATTTTATTGTGGCACCAGAGCTCTCTGATAGAGAAGGCGCAATGTCTCAGAAAAAAATACAATTCCCATGATTCCCTAGCATTAACACTAACCCTAAAAGTGGACTCAATTTGCACTATTTCTGGCAGTCTGCAAACTCCCAATTACAAACCCCATGCCACTCCATAGCATTGAGCCGTGACAGGTAAAGCGGGGTCAAACTGTATTAATTCTGCAGTGTAGATGCAGCCTCAGAGGATTGGGAGAGAGGGGCTTCTATGAATTGATGGCCGGTGGCTAACTTCTCGGGGATGGCATCCAATCGTGAAAAGAGTGCTGAAAAGTGCTGAACCCTATTTTGGGGAGGGAGGTTAGCACTTTGGAGTTCGGACTAAAACCCGGGTGGATGAAGCCTACTGCGGGGGAGGCCTCCAGCTGCTAGGGTTTGGCTCCCAGGCGATGTTGAGCTGCCTCAGCCCTGGTCTCAGAAAGGGGGGCTTGGGTCAATAGCTGGGGGGCTTCCAAGAGGCCTTCCCTCCCTCAGGAAAAGCTACTAACTAAAGGGTCTCCTATTCGCCCAATGAGAGGCAGCATGGCCTAATGGCTTGAGTCTTGGACCAGGGTTCGATTCCCAGCTCAGCCATGGAACCCACTGGGGAGACCTTGGCCAAGTCACACCCTCTCAGCCTCAGGCAATGACAAACCTCCTCTGAACAAACCTTGCCAAGAACAACCCCACGATTGGGTCGCCAAAGGTAGGAAACGCCTTGAAGGCGCGCAACAGACACACGCACATATTGCAGGAAGCCACGGAAACCCACCACCGGGTGACCTTGGGCAAGCCACACTCTCTCAGCCTCACCACCGGGTGACCTTGGGCAAGCCACACTCTCTCAGCCTCTGAAGAAACCCTGCCAAGAAAACCCCAGGACAGGTTCGAATTAGAGTCGCCATAACCAAAAGTCTGAAAGTCTGCCCGATTTGGAGAAGGAAGGGTAGACTAGTCCTGATCTTTAAGGATGGAACTGGATGCTGGGTCTCTTCTCCTCTGGTCCCTTCAGCCTCAGGGCCTCCTTTTTTGGCCCAGCTGGGCTCCTGCAACAAGGCGATTCTCCCCTTTATCTCTCGCTTCCCCCCCCAAAAAAAATACATAATGAGAGATTTTATTTAAAAAAAAGAAAAGAAAAGAAGAAGAAGCCGGATCCAGATCGATACAGACAAATGTCAAGACGTTCTCCAATGACATTTTCATTAACTCCCCCCTCCAAAAACTCTTCCCCTCTGTTAGGCTCTGGCATATTGAATCAAGTGCTTATAAAATAATTAGGGATGGGGAAAAGGGGGGGGCTAAATGCTGGGGAAAGGTGGCCCTCCCTCCTTGCCTTGCCTTGCCTTGCCTTGCCTTGCCTTGCCTGCCTTCCTTGCGCTGGGCAGGTGCGCTCCTCTTTCCCCGCATTAACCTTTTCCGTGCTTTTCAACAGGCGCCAGACACATTACAAATGGTCCGCTTTAATCAGGATGTCAGCTCATTAACCCGGAAAGACCCTGCGCTGAAACACAAGGGAAGCAGGGACCCAGCCTCAGCTAGGCTCCCTGCCATCTCTGCCCAGAGAGGAGGAGAAAGGAGGCAGAAAGAGGCTCCTCTGTCAAAGGACACACAGACTAGGATCCACACTTGATCCTGGGGTTCTCTTGGCAAGATTTCCTGAGAGAGGGTTTGCCATTGCCTTCCCCTCGAGGCTGAGAGAGTGTGACTTGCCCAAGGCCACCCAGTGGGTGTCCAGGGCAGAGCTGGGAAGTGAATCCTGGTCTCCAGAGTTGTAGTCCAACAGTCAAACCGCTACGCCACCCTGGCTCTCTTTCCACGCTTCTGGCCTTTACAGACTGCCAGAAATAATGCAGCTTGAGGCCACTTTAACTGCCCTGGCTCAGTGCTAGGGAATCAGGGGTATTGTATTTTTTTTTCTGCATCATCGAGCCTTCTCTGTCAAAGAGCTCTGGTGCCATAATAAACTACAGTTCCCATGATTCCTTCTAATTTGCCTATTATGCAAATTCTTACAATCATAATAGTAAAGGTAAAGGTATTTACATAGAGGCTGGCCTGCTAAATGTTAGGAATGCTGTGTCTGCATCCTGTATTGAGAAGTCTACACTGAGCAGAGGGTTGAACTAGATGACTGCCAAGATTTCACACAACTTTATAATTCTATGTATGTGCTGACACTTCTGCATATGGAATAGATTTCTGGAATGCAACAAATCTGTCTATTCACTATAGGTAAAGGTATTCCCCACTGACAAGGTTGCCAAGTTGTGTCCAACCATAGGGGTTGGTGCTCATCTCCATTACTAAGCCAAAGAGCCAGCATTGTCAGAGACTACTCTGTGATCTTGTGGCCAGCATGACTGCACAGAATGCTGTTTACCTTCCCACTGAAGTGGTACCTATTTATCTACTTGCATTTGCATGCTTTTGAACTGCTAGGTAGCAGAAGCTGGGACTAGTGACAGGAGCTCACTCCATCATGCAGCTCCTGGGCCTTGAACTGCCAACATGCCCGACTTGCAATCAACAGAGTCAGTGTCTTAATCACTTGAGCCACTGCATCCTGCCTCTTACCATTATGCATATTGTTAATTCGCATTCTGATAATGCAAACTCATCACATTAATTATTGCACTGGTTCTACCATTCTGTTTCATCCTCAGTACCAGTAACCAAGCTAAGAGAGCTCTTTTCCTTCTTTTCCCCGCTAGCTGGTGTGAAAAGAAGGAAGCTTCAGAGCAGACCCAGTTGAGTAAAGGTACTCCCATTACTTTCTCTAGGCTGTTTGGAAGTGAAGTTCCACTGTGCTGTCTATCCCAAGGCTTAAACCACCAACACAATCACACAACTCACAATCACACAACACAAGGCCACCTCTGCTTGCCCTCCTTTCCTTTCTGGGCCTGTTGTGGAATGCAGGGAGGGAATATAGATGAATAAAGTGGTAATGCTATGCTTGTGCACTAGCAACAGGAGCCTGGTTGGATGAGGCTCCTACCAGTGCCAGTCTTCTTGCACAGTTTCCTGCTTCATTGCCACTATCACATTTTAACCTACCCATCGGCCTGTGACAAAGGAGAAATCCAGGATTTACTGCCAAAACTGGCCTGGCCGACTGGGACATCCTTTTAGTCCTTTCAATCTGGGATTTTCCAGGTTTTCCAGGACAAATGGCAACCCTAGACACTGCACAGTTTATAGCGGTGTGACACCATTTTAGCTGCTCCTCAACTCTGGGTACAGTGGGCCTTGAGAGCCAGCTTGGCACAGAGTGACCAGATGTCCAACGTGTAAAATGTAGGATATTTTAGAAAAATGTAGGGCATTACAAAAATCAAAGCTAAAAACACTAATATAAATGCATGCTTCTTAGCATTTATGGAGGACAGTTTGAAATTCCTCCTAGACAGAAAGTTGAAATGTAGGAGATGCCCTGGAAAAGGAGGCCATCTGGTCACCCTGGTTTGGCATGGTGGCTTGAGTGTTGGACTACAACTCCAGAGACCAGGGTTTGATTCCCTGCTGGGCCATTAAAACCCATTGGGTGACCCTGGGCAAGTCACAAGCTCTCAGCTTCAAAGGAAGGCAATGGCAAAACTCTGAACAAAAGAAAACTCTAGGATAAGTTCTCCTTAGGTTTGCCATAAGTTTAAAAAAAAACAACCTTGAAGGCACACAACAACAATAGTGAGCCCTCCACATTTGCTGGGGCTTGGGGTGGAGGACCTCTGTGAAAGTGGAAAAACTTACAAATAAAAGAAACACTTTTTTTTTTTACTTGAAAGAACAGCCCTCTGGGAATCTCTAGCTCCTCCAGTGCAACTCTATGGTCAACATCAGGTAGAAGTAAATCATAGAATTGCAATGGAGGACCTACAAATGCCTGTGTTGTGGTCCTTCAAGTCATTTCTGACTTATGACAACTCTATAATGGGGTTGGGAAAAGTTGTTGAGAGGAGGTTTGTCATTGCTTTCACCTGAGGCTGAGAGCATGCGAATTATCCAAGGTCACCCAGTGGGTTTCATGGCTGAGATGGGAAGTGAATCCTTGAACATACTCGATTGCAAGAGAAGAGTCCTGTTGATATGCAAATAGACTTTAAATTTCCTGGATTTTGAAAAACTCCCAATTGCCACATGGCCAGAAGGAGGAGGAGGAGCCAGCCTGCAAAATTTGCCCTCCTCATACCACCTTCACTAAGGACAGAAACAACAAAATGCAGGCATCTTACTAACATCTCCAATTTTTCTCCTGTTTGGTTTGCAATGTCTTGCCTGGTGAGGAAGCCAGTGGAGCTTCAAATGCTTGCAACAAGTATATTGTGCATTTTGGTTGGCCAAAAAAGGTATCACTATTTGGTGGAGTTTTGTTTGAACCTGGTCTCCAGAGTTATTGTCCAACATTCAAACCACAAGAAGTATTTTTTTCTAGGAATCTCTAGGTCCTCCAGTGAAATTCTACTGTTAACTTCCAGCAGAGCTGCATTGGAGGACCTCTAGAGAAACCTAGAAAGAGCATATTAATCAAATCTGTGAATAATCAAATATGCAAAAGTCAAAGCTGCAAACGTGGAGGGCCAACTGTACTACAGAGAACATTTCACTTTCCTCCTTAGTACTGTAGGAAATGATTGGTCTCTATCATACAGAATATCCAGAGTGCCTCAGTGCATCATGAGCTTCTGGTACAAAACAGGATAAAAATATGCAGGATACTTTGGTATGTTTTTTTTAAACACTATTTTATTGTTGCAAAGAAATCCATCTAAGTAGGAAAGTAGATAGTCAAAAGAAAAACTATCTATATTTCAGTACAAAACCCTAGAATTGACTCTCATGCATGGATGTCAAGAGCAGGTATCCTGCAGGCACAAGCCTCATGGCTGTTTCCTTCTCAGAGGACAAATCACAAGAAGAAGAAGAAGAAGAGAGAGAAAGGGTTGTAAAACACTCTTTTTCTCTTGCTAATGGAACTTAAATTTTATTTCCTGGAGTACCCAAATGGCCAGAAGGAGGAAGGGCCTGCCTGCATGAATGCTGCCTCCATACCACCTGAACTGAGAACAGCTACATCTTGACAAAATACAGGCTTTTGACTAATAAAGCTATTTCTCCCTACTATATGATTTTTAACATCTTTGCCTGATGGAGAAACCAGTGGAACTTCAGAAGCTTGCAACATGGTTTTTGTTTGTGTTTTGGTTGGTCCAATAAAGGTATCACTGTTTTGTGGATTTTGGATGTTATTGTTCTTAACTTTCAGGAAAGAAGTGGGGATGGCGAAAAGAAGTGACCTCTTCAGGCAGGAAGTGGGAAGTTCCCTCTCCACTCCTAATTACCAAAGAAACAAATGTTGATGCATTCTTCATTTCCAATAAATGCAAATCCCAGAATTCCATAGGGAATTCCAATGGAATCAAACTGCTGTAATTATGCAGTGTAGATGCACCCAGATCATTCCTCCTTTGAGCCCAGCATTTTCAACTCTGATAGTGATGGATCACTAAGATTTCAAGGCAGGATTCTTTCTTATCCCTACCAAGAAATCTTCAGTACTCTCTGATGTTCTTCCACCCAAATAATGACCAGACTCTATCCTGCTTAGCTTCCCAAATCAGAAGTGGTATGAATCTTATTATTTATTTATTTAGTGACATTAATCTATATGGTGCTTTACAAGCTTCTTTAGCTGTGCCAGGTATACACTGTGCCTGTGTCCATAGCTTTAACCATTTGATGTTTGTGTTAAAGCACTGGGCCTTCCAGACATTAAGGGATGGCAACTCCCAGCAATTGTAGCCAGCCTCTCCAGTAGTGAGGGATGCTGGGACTTGCAATCCAAGACCTGGAGGACCAATCCCTGTGTTAAATCTGCACACAGTGTTATACTGTCTGACCCTGCCAGATCCATTGCTCCAGAATAATGATCAAAATTATATTCACAATCTGCAATTGCTAATGCGTGTCAGATCACTGGAATATGGTATGCTTCTATGAAAATCAGAAAGAAAAAACAGCCATCTACAATCCAGTTCCCTCCAGAAATATTAGTCTATCAACCTCTATTATTCCACATCAGCATTGCCACTGAGAATGATAGGAATTGGAGACCAACACAGCTGGAAGGCACTTGAAGATGGCTACTGTAAAAACAACTTCTAGATGTAAAGTTGCCTTTACCTACCCACCCCCAAACACAATTCACGTCGCACTGAACTGGGCTCCTTTATCCTTCATAGCAGGTAGAAATTTAACAAGCAAGGCTTTGTTCTTCCTTTGATCTGCAAAAGACTCAAGGACAATGGTTCTAATCCTACTAAACTATAGAAGAAACAGGAGACACATCTCAAGATGCTCAAAACATTATTGCTGTTGTACCATCATTTGAGCGTCTTGAGATGTGTCTCTTGTTTCTTCTGTGGATTCATTGCCTGCTCCTCAGTTTTTATTTCTTTTGTAATCCTGGCAAGTCCATTCACATGGTGTAGTTGTTTGAGTGACGATTCTGGAGAGCAGGGTTTGAATCCCTGCTCAGGTATGAAAACCCACTGGCTGACCTCAGGAAAGTCACATGCTCTCAGCCTCAGAAGATGGCAATGGCAAGCCCCCTTTGAAGAAACTTGTCAAGAAAGCCCTGTGAGAGGTTCGCCTTAGAGTCACCATAAGTCAGAAGCAACTTGAAGAGAAACACCACCACCACACAAGTCTCTTGAATTCACAGGGACTTCTAAATAAAAATGTAAAGTCTTGCATCTATTTCCTGTGTCCTTCTTAAAGGTGTACAGAAATCCAGTCTGAAACAGAATCTGACCACTTTGTTTTCATTTATGTCCCATCATGTCATCCCTTTGCTACACCGCTTGTTGAGGAAAGTGTGTTTAAAAGCTATGGGGTCACCCATAGTTGCAAGAAAGATCCCACTCCCTAATTTGCTCTAGTAACACACTAATGAATGAAACTGTATAGGATGTGTTGTATTCCAGATCTGGAATAAGGACCTGGATGATTAGCATCTGCTGGATCTCTTGCTTGCAATCTCAAACCTGGATTAAAACCTCTTTGGATTGTGCAGGGAGTTGGGGAATTGCATCCATTACCATCCTTGGAACCAAATCCACAAATAACAGATTCCTTGTGGTACCTTAAAGACTAAGATGTTTATCATTGTCTTCTGAAGATCTGGAATGATGTTCAAAAAAGCTTAGGACAATGACAAAGATCTTAGCTTTTAAGATGCCACAAAAAGCAGGGATGGGGAAAGTGTGGGCCAAGTGTGAAATTAGTTATTTCACATTTGAATTCTTTCTCAGGTGTCACAGGTAATAATTTAAAAAGGTAATAATTAACAATTATCAGTCATAGTTAATAATTTTAAACTATCTTTTGGTCTTTAAACTTCATCACTTGTCACTTTGATTTGACATAGTTCTTCAAACACCATTTCTATGAGGGAAGATTGTCCCTATGTGAGTATCTGTCCATCATCTTTTGAAGTAAAGGCCAATCCAAAGAATGCATTGCACTTAGACTGACTGCAATCTCAGTATCCTATAATGACCCGTTTTTGCCATCTTCCATCTCCATGGCAGGTTTCCAATTTCCAATATATTTAAAGAAATCTTGGTTGCTCATTTTAATATCTTTAGCAATATGCTTCTGCTAAAAGACCTTTCATACCTGGCTTATGGTCAACTTACTTTTTACTGGTGTTTTGTCAGAGTCTGTTCCTTTTGTTTTATTCTTTTGGTCAAGACTTCCACTCCTAAAAGGAAGCCTATTTGCCTAGTTTCCTTGACTCTGCTCATTAACCATGCTGGCATCCTATTGGATTTGTTTTTATCTCTCTTAGTATGTGATACACATTGTATCTGTACTTCTATTATAGTGGTTTTAAATAACCCTAAAGCTTCCTGAAGGGACTTGACCTTCCTGACCCTCTCTTTCAACTTTCTTTTAATGAATTCCCTCATTTCCTCTTTTGAAACTAAATGTGACTTTGTGGGCAAGTTTCCACTCATGAATATATTGAATGTAATAACATGATTGTGGTCACTGCTCTAAAATAGCTTTACAATGTAGACATCTTGCATCAACTCTTGGAAACCATTCAGGATTAAATTGAGGATCACCTCCTGCTTTGTCATAACCTGAATATTAATTTCTCTAGTTAATGTGAAGGTAGTTGAAGTCACTCATTATTTTCTCTGTTGGCTCTCTTCCTGATTTCTTTCTCCTTTGTGAGATCAACCCTAGGGTGATGACAGAAAATCACATTACATTTTGGACTCTGGTATTTTTCCACCCACAGTAATTCTGTGAAAGAGTTTGTTCTTCTTAAGACTTCTGGTTTATTAAACTCTGTGCCAGGGCCTTCTAAATGTCTTTGACCTCCAGCTCTCATCAGGTCCAAACAACATGACCAGCCAAGCATGAGGGAAGCTGGGTACCACACCTGCTCTATGCTCTTTGCATAAATCTTGTATGCCCTACATCAGCCTTCCCTAACCTGGCACCCCAGTTAGACTACAACACAGGCATCCTGAACTGGTAGAGAGTATGTGTGTTGTAGTCCAACACACCTGGAAGTTTCCAGTTGGAAAAGGTTTCACTACAGTGGCACCATTTCCCATATTTCTTTCCTCTTCCTTGCTATAGATATTTAGAGACTATCCTATTCCACAGAAGTTCTGTTTCTGATGAGCATTAACACAATGCTCTCTCTGAACAATGGAGGGCCATTATTCAATAGTAGATGAGTATAGAAAATCTAAGATTCAATCTCCAGCATTGTCCCTGGTTCAAGAATCTCTGTTGTCAAGAAAGACCTTTGGGAAACTGCAGCATATTATAAATACTGTTGCAAGTTCTAGACCTGTAATGCCAGACAGAAAAAAATTAGCACCTCTTTATAATGGAGGGGAGGAGTCTAGTTCTACTGAGAATGTCACAGGATCACTTCTTTACCTTTTCCAATTAAGAAGACTACATAATTTGTACTGCTAAAAAATGACCTCCATCCAAGGATGGGTTTGAATACCAGAATTCCACATGAATCCCAGAACAGTGGAAGAAGAAGGGGATAGACTAAGATCATCTCGGAGACCGAGACTAGGCTTGGGGAAGGGTCTGATGCTCTCCAAATGATTAGACAAAATTGGACCACCAAGACCACTGTGGACCACCATGTGGTTGAGCCACAGGAATTATTAAGCAGAAGTATATGAAATTATCACTATTTTGCCATTGCTTTCATGGTAGTCAGGTTGCCACCACCATCAGTTGGATGATAATGACCATTCTAATACAACGTACTGCATTAGTACATTAGTAACCTGTTAATGTTGAGCCTCCTGCATCTTAAAAACAGTTTGGAGGTCCCTAGAGAGCAACAACCAGCTAGTGCAGACAGTACCCAATAAAACAAATGGATAAGACTATCTGCATGTGCAAAGTTCTTTCTCACATCAAGCCCACCAATTCCCCCATTCACCTTTGAAGCTTTTGTTCTGACTTGTGTATTAAAGACCTACACTCAGTGAAGATATGTGTTCAGTTCTCCTTTCTTCATATATTTATTTTCCTGCGTTTATGTGGCATTCATTTCTATATGGTCATTCCAGAATTTATCCCCATTCTCCCTCTTTGAGGACCTGAAACATAAATACCTTAATCCTTAAGTGGATCTTGACCCAGCTCTTTCTCACCAGACCCGAAGTCAATTTAAAATTTCATCCACCACTCCTTTTTGATGCTCAGTATCAAATGTGTAATTCCATTGCTCTTTATTTTGGCACCAACTGGCTTTGTAGAGTTGGCTCTTCCATTGGGTAGAGAAAGGTGGCAAAAGAGTCTAAGGCAGCAGATTTGGGTGTCAGAAAAGGCAACAAATAGGGGGTCTAATTTGTTATTGTCGTATTTGTATTGCCAGATATAGTGAGGTATACTTGTTGGGTTTTCTGTCTCCATGTGCCCCCAAAACCTGCCTGGTTTTGAGTAGCATTCATCTCAGTTTGGGTGGCACCATTTCCCACTCTGCCTCAGACAGCAAAGCATCTTGGGCCAAACAAACAAGCCCTTCCACAAATGCCATTCTTCTCATGTTTTTATTTGGCCCTTTACCTCTTTCTGCCACCAAGTCTATTTTAGGCTTTCCATTTTCAAGTGAAGAAATAATATGTCTACAACTCTGACAGGTCAACATCATTCTGTGCTACACTTTTTCAGTAGCCTGCACCAAAGCTTTAGGAGAATGATACTGTGATTGCACCACTTAAAAATATGATTTCCCCCCACTAAATAAATACCATTATAGAAGATGATTCATTTTATCATTTGTCAGAAAGTCCTACTTGTTCCTTCACAGGCAATCCTATCATAGAGCAAAGCCATGCATGTTTACTCAGAAGTGTGTTCAGTGTGTTTGGCAAGACTCTTGTATGAGGGATCTAGGATTTTCATCCTACTATCTGTCTATGAAATGTAGCCACACACTTATCAAAGACAGTTTGAGGTAGGCAGTGGATATGCCTTCTACAGAATTCTGTGCAGTAGTTAGGTTTTCTGTTTCAGTGCATATATGGATGGAGAAAGTGCATCTCTCCCAAAAGGGTCTTTTGACACCTCAGCTACCCCAGACTGTTCATTTCTGGGCAAAAAAAGTGAATGGCCTCTCCTAGAAGCCTTCAGTGGCTCTTCAATACTACACAATTATGCTATTGTGATTCTGTTTTGATTGCAGAGGATGTATCCTATGCAGTTGTGGGATTTGTAGTTTGGTGAGATAGCAAAGAGAATTCTCTGGTAGATAATTCTTAACACCCCACCCGAAACTGCAAATTCTAGGATTCCATAGAATGGAATCAATGCTGTTACGGTGGAACCATGGTGCTATAATTGTGTAGTGTGAAAATACCTCAGAGGTGAGTCATCTTTTAATTAGGTAGCTCAGCCCTCCTATACTGCTTAAAATCATACAAAAAATGAAGCTATGGTGGAGGGGTGGGGAATGAGAGCATTGCCCACAAGGATTCTACCCTACATTATCAGCTAGCATGGTGTAGTTGTTTGGGTGTTGCACTAGGAGTTTGGAGACCCAAGTTCAAAGTCCTGCTCAGTCATAGAAACCCACTGGGTGATCTTGGGCAAGTCACACCCTCTTAGCCTCAGAGGGAAGCAATAGCAAACTTCTTCTGAACAAATCTTGCTAACCAAAGGTCATGATAGGTTAACTTTAGGATCTCCATAAGTTGGAGATGACTTGAAGGCATGTAACAATAACACAGCTCTTAGATTTGAGAAGTTCACGTTCATTTGGTACCTTTGCCTACCTCTTTTCTTTGTATATCTGAACTAAATTTCGAAATTTCTAGCTGTTCTAAGTTACTGCAGTGCTAGAAATCTGGGGACAGGATTAAAATTTCATATGGGGTTCAGGTTTCCTATTTGGATGGGCAATTCACATATTTGCCCCCCTCTCCCATAACCATACCCTTGACAAACATTACCCAGTTTTAAAATCCAGTAGAGGATTTCTGGACACATCCTGATTTGGGGGGCTTTTAAAAGTATCCATGTGGCCCCCAGGCTCACAGCAGTTGCCTATCCCTGATACTGCTATTCAAATTACAGATAATCAATGAAAGGGAAAGGCAATCCAGAGCTGGAAGGTACAAGTAGGAGGACCATCTGTACATTGTTTTCTCCACTACGGGGGAAAGAAAACAGAATAACATCCTATGTTCCATGGACTTAAGGTTAGGACGAAATAATTAGGGATAAGTTTTTGCATCCACTAAATAGTACACTTGTGGACAGGTAAGCAAGACCAGGTTAAATGTAAAGCTGAAGGCTTTCACAGCCAGCATCCATAGTTTTTGTGGGTTTTTCAGGCTATGTGATTAGCAATTAGTGAAGTTCTTTAGTTTCTATTTGAATCTGCCTGCTCATTTTTGTTTTTTAAAAATCCAAAAACCTTAAGTCAGTCTCAGCCAGGGACTGACTGAGGTATATTACATTGACTAAACTCTGCGTCTTTAGAGTGAGTCTGTTTCCTAACAGATCCAGTCTTCGTATTTTCCCCAAAGTGCTAATACCCTAGCAAATATACTTTTTCCCACAATGTAAAATGCAAATGATCATCCCATCCCTCCCACCCACCAGCACCCTGACTAGCAATGAGCACTAGTACTAGCAGGCTAGGATTTGCATGCAGATGTCCAGGGCTAAGCAGAAGGTAAGCAGACCTTGGTCTGATGACCAGTGATGGACCGCAAGGGAACCACACACACTGCATATTCCATTTTATGGAACAAAGGTGGGATATAATGTAATATTGAACACTGGCTCCATTACAGCACAGTCATAGTACTTTGCTGCCCACTTTCACATTAAAAAAGTGTGCAGGGGGTCAAACTTGCTCTTAATCATGCAAGAAGGTCCATGCCCTCTGGTTCCACTTATTTGGAATGAATGAGGTACCCTTATTTCAATGACTCAGAAAAGAATAGGACAATCTGAATGTTCCCAGAGGCATAGCCTTCACCAAGGAGTCCTGAAAAAAGAATTCTAGGGCTTCAAAGCAAAATGACAGCTCCTCATCCCATAATGTATGTAAGGCATGACTCTGGGGTAAAATTCCAAGATGGGGTGAATGCAGGGTTGGCTTACCATATTGGAAAGTCAGTGGTGCTACACATATTACGTTCAAGGGTGGGTGGCAAGACTATTCACTCCAGAATCTAAAAGGTAAACTGGTGGAGAGGTATTGAAAGGGTTGGGCAATCCAACAGTATTCCACTAGAACTATCTTCACTGTAAGCAAGTAAAGGATGTTGCACTATATCCAAGGATAGCTTACTAATCTGAGTAAAAGGACCTAGAGTATATTCAACAGAATCATACTAAAGTGCCTTGTCACTCTTGGTTGTTGTTGTTTTAACTAGCTTTGGTATGGAGATGATCAGAATCATCAATTCCAGATAAATTATGGTGTGGTGATTGATGTTAACATATCTCAGATTATCTCCTTTTCTGAACCATAAGAATGGATAGTAATATTCGCTACAAAGCAAACATATTTCCTCCTTCCTCAACCATCCTGCTCAATGCAATCTTAAACAGAGTTAGACCCACCACACTGCATTAGTTTTGGGATGCCTGCCTGCAATCTTGAGGCTACTGGCATAAAGTCTGCTCAGAAATAAAGTCTTCATGAACTCATTGTTGAGGCATCAACGTTGTATAGAGTAATTACTGAGAGAGGGGACTCTAGAGAGCATACCTGCCCTTTTGTTTCACCTCTCTGTTTCTTTCTTTGAACTATGTACTCAAGCCTTTTTGCATCCTTCCTGCCTGCAGAGGTCACTTCAATTTAGTTAGTCCTTAGTTTCCCTTTGGGCCTTAAGACTCCATTCTCAAGCTAACCAATTTCCACTCATGTGAGCCAATCCTAGGGTCTCTTTTATTGAAGATTACTCTTCTTTTCCTATCAAAAAATGGATTTCCTGAAACAATAAAAATAAGGTTTTTGTTATTGTTGTTGTTTGGTCTGTGATGGCGAACCTATAGCACGGCATGTGAAGCCATTTTCCCCAGCATGTGGAGGGTGGGGAGGAGGAATAGGTTCACCACCACAGACCAAACAACAATAATAAAAACCTTATTTTTATTGTTTCAGGAAATAGGTTTTCTTGAACAGGCACATGCCTATTCTTCCTCCCTCCCAGCCATCCCAGGGCTTCAGCCGCCTCTCCAGGGGAAGGAGGAGGAAGAGGCACATTCCTGTTCCTGTTGGAAGAAACTTATGCATTCTCTTTCCTCTCATTATATAGATAGGATTTCTTATTGAGGTCTCTCTCTCTCTTTAATACTAACTGTCTCTATCTCAAGATTTTAAATTGTTAATCTTACAGTTGGTATGTGTCTCTAGCCTGACTGCTAGTCTTCTCTCTCTCTCTCTCTCTCTCTCAATCTTCCTACTATATATAACTATCTTTAGTTAGATTAGGATTTAGTTTTTATTATGTAATTATTTATTAAAGCCATTATTATTGTTTTTTAAACTACAAACTACATGTTTGTTGTCTTTCTGAGTCAGTCTTCATTCTTTAGGAATAGATATTTAAAATAATAGTCTGACCCACACTTCTGTTGCTCTGTTAATGAAAGCTGGACTGTAACAAGTTTAACTTTCATACTTGTTTATTTTTGTTTCCCTTTAAAAGGGTTAACGCCCTGGGAAACTCAAATTGCACCCCAATATTTTTGGGTTATGGGCCCAGAAGGGGTCCCAGTCTAGACCCAGTGAGGACTTAGAAGAGGTTCCAGCTTATTTTTAAACTGCTTCTCCTGAAGGTAATGACTTCATGAAAGAAAGAAAGAAAATTCTACTCAAACAATAGAAAATGGCTTCAACTAATCCTAATTCCACAATGGTTACTAAAATGCTAACTGGAACAAATTATAAAATGTGCTCATAGAAAATGCAAATATACCTGACTACTATGGGACTATTTAAAACAATAAATGGGCAGAGACCCACAGAAGCAAGAATACACCAACAACAGTTTGATGAAAATGCAGAGAAAGCAACAGGTTATATTTGCTTGTCTGTAGATTCTAGATTGCTTATTATATTCAAGGTTTAACTGATGCAAAACAAATATGGGACAAATTACAGAAAATGTTTAATTCTCCAAGTACTTCTAATCAAACAGCTCTCATGATTAAACTTGTTAACACCAAGGTGCATCATCCTCAATATTTAAATCAGCATATTAATGGCTTTATGACAACTTTGTCTGGAATTACAGCAGCTGAAGAATCCTTTCCAGAACATGCAAAAGTTGGACTGTTTTTGGCACGTCTTCCAAAATATTACACTCCACTAATCAATGCTTTACAAGTTAATGAGATGTTTCTTTACAAGATGCTATTGTTCAAATTGTTGAATTTCAAAATAGGCAAAACGTGATGGAAGACAATTATAATACAAAAACACCCCTAGCTGAGTACTATACAGCTCAATTTGGATTTGAATTAGCTCAATTTGGATTTGAAAAAGACTTCTTTATCTCCCCTGTCAAATAGAAGCAAAGTTAACAAATCAAAGACAAGAGCTGAACTGAGCTGCAAAAGCTGCAAAGCCAGGGGTGAATACTAAGAGCAAAAGCAATTTTAAGAAAACTGCTTTTAATCCTAAAGATAAATATTCCAGTCATGTTGATATTGGTTTGATTCAGCAACAATTATTTCAAATTGCTGGAGATTCAACAGTAAAAATTGGTTTGTTGATTTTGATGGAAATGTAACTTTTCCTGTCTATCTTGCTAATGGTCAAGACATTTTTGCACAAGGAAAAGGGACTGTTATTTTACAAACAAAACTGTGGTTCTAACAGAAAAGGAACCTTAAAAATCCCAGATATTTCCTAGTTACCAGATTTGAAAGCCTCCTTTTACAGTATGCAAACCACAACATCAAGAGGCAGCCATGTCAGTTTCAAAAAGCAAATCTTTTTTGGTTTTCATGATAGAATTTGATTTTTAGAGCAGATTTAGGATCTCATGAATGTTATCAGATGCAGATTTTACATTCATCTTTGAATAGTGTGACCAGATGTAATCTCAGAGACTGTTCAACTTTATGGCATCACAGATTTGCTCATTGAAGTGCTGAAAATATTAAGACACTGGCAAATCAAGAGCTTGCAAGAGACTTTAAGTTCAAAGCATGGTCTAACAATGAAAAATGTGTAGAATGTTTGAAAGCAAAAGCCACAAGAGCTTTACATCCTCGAGTTACTGAGAGTCAATCAACAAAGCATTCAATCTTTTACATGTTTATCTTTCTGGACCAATGAATCAAAAGTCAGCAGGAGGTAACTCATATTTTATGATGATTATTGATGATTTCAGTAGAAACACACACACTTATCTTCTCAGAGAGAAGAGTCAAGCATTTCAAAAATTCAAATAGTAATTTAACTGAGTCTTTAACACATTTGGCTATAAACCAAAAAGTCTGCAAATAGACAATGGAACTGAATTTGTCAATGCTGAATTTGATGAATTTTTAAAGGAACATGGCATTGAGCATCAGACCACACAGGCTTATTTTCCAGAACAAAATGGAGTGGCAGAGAGAATGAACAGACCTCTCAAGGAGATGGCAGTAAACATGCTTCTGGTGGCTAATATGCCTAAACACTATTGGTCTGAAGCAATCATGACTGTTACATACCTATGTAACCAACTTCCAACTAGATCCAAAGATGTAAGCCCATTCCAGTTATGGCATGGAGTTCACTCCAGGCACTCTTGACAAATGTGTATACAAGAGATTCGGAAATAATAGACAGACTTACATCACAAGTTATGTGGATTATCTGATCCTATGCACTGAAAACAGATCAGATAGTGAACAGATAATCCAAAATCTCAAGAAAGAGATTGATATCAAGAATTTAGGAGACATCTCACACTATCTTGGAGTGCAAATACAAAGAAGTAGTGATGAAAGTTTCTTTCTGAATCAGAAGCAGAAGATAATGGATCTTCTAGACTGTCTTGGCCTGAAAGATGCAAATGCAACGCCAACTCCAATCGAAGTGGGATTCTTAAAGGACATTAAGAAATCTGAAGCTTTACAAAATGGAGACAAGTATAGGACTGCAGTTGGAAAACTCCTATACATAGCCAACTTCACCAGGCCTGACATAGCAAATGCTGTTGGTATCTTATGCAGAATGGTCAGCTCTCCTACAGAAAGAGATTTCATTGCAGTAAAGAGAGTTGCCAGATATCTAAAAGGAACAGCAGATCACAAACTGATGCTGCCAGCCTGTAACAGACCACATCTGATCACCTACGTGAATGCAGACTGGGTTGCAGATCTGGCAGACTGGAAGGCACACACCAACCAACATCAATAGGAATGGCCTGTGCTACTGCAATAGTTAGCACACCAAACCCTACTGAATAAATAAAAGGAATTCCCAATAAAGGTGCATGAGATGCACTCTTATGCACACATGTTAGGAAGTAAGTCTCATTGCACTAGGCTGGATTTAGGTCTCAGTGAAAGCCGAACCATTAAGAAAGATGACAGGAAAAGAATCAACTCATTTGAAAGGTGGTATTGGAGAAGAGTTCTGTAAATAAAATTCAGTTGAATGGATCCTGAGCAAACCAGGCCTGAACTCTTGCTAGAAGCCAAAATGACACTCAGAGGCGGTCTTGCCAGTTCCTTTCTCTGAAACATAGGGTCCTTTCTACTCTATATTTTCTCAGATGAGTGAACACTTCCCAGTTAGCTCAGGAGCCTTGCCCACTCAACAAAATAGGAGCCTTGCCCACCCCAAATAAGAATTCTGACTCTCAATGACCCAGTTAGCTGGGAAGAAAGATAAGGGCATGGAACCCATTCAGAATCCAGTCAGTGAAAAAGAGGAGAAGGGACCTAGGCTTTCCTAGGAGACAAATTTCCTCCTCTCCCTTTGTCCAATAAAGTCTTTAGGTTGGAGAAAACCTGCATAGGAGCCTTGGCCAGCTGAGTCCTCTCCAGAGTGACCAAAGGTCCCTGCCCAGTGGTGTCACCAGGGTTGGTGTCACCCAGTGCAATAACTCATGGCACCAACCCCATTGACCTCTTCCACTACCACACCATACCTCACAAATATTTTTGTACTAATGGTGCTCATAAATCATAATCCCCACATATCACTGACTGTGATGGTAATTGTTGTGACATAAACAACTGGCACAATTAAAATTATACTTTTAAACTACAGTATCATAGGCAGAGCCCAAATGCATTTACATATATACAAAGTGACAATTTGGTAAAATGTGGTGTTTTAAAGAAATCTTTTTTAAAAAATAAAATAATAATCATATTTTTAAAGTAAAAATTAATGTTTGAAATTTGAAATTTTAATTAAAAGAAAAACTCCCTGGAACCTGTCCTTTCTCCTCCCACTGAGACTCATCCCACTCACCCCATCCTTCAACATTTTAATGGGACACAGGTGAATGCCACAGCCTGTTTCTGCCCAAAGGCAGATGTTTAAGGAACAGTGATGCCACCTCCTCTTAGGGTGACACCTGGTGCGATCCACACCCCTCTGATGACAGGACTGTCCATGCCTTCAGCCCAGGAGAAAGAAAGCAAAGGCTGGAGTTCCTTCAGATTATGCCCAGGGATTTGTCCAGCGTAGGCAAGGCATCTATCTGCTCTTGCAGGTCAGAAGGAGCCCTGGGTGAAATGGTGATCTATGGGGCCTGGCGAAGAGGTGGAGGGAAAATTTACAACCAGGGCAGACAGGGCGTGAAATCTGCCCTGTCAGAGCTAAATGGGTGCATTTTATAGACCCGTTTCAGGCTAAAAAATGGCCACATCTGTCAGAGAGAGAGAGAGAGAGAAAGAAAGAAAGAGCCTGAAAGAAAGAAGGCACTGCTATTGCAGTTGGGGAAGCTTCTCTTGACATCCTTTATGGACGCCTGGAAATCATCACTACCCCCCAACAACTATTTTACTATATGGATTCCCCCATCTCCCTCCCATTTTGTTTTGTTTTGTTTTGGAAGTTCCACCAGACAATGTTTCCTTCCACCAAACTGGCTTTTGATGAGGATGATGGGATCAATACTGGAGGGAAAAGGATCCCAACTCCAGATGATAAGGAATCGGGACTTATAGATCTGTGAATTATGATTTCCATTTAGGAGCTAAGGCCCCTCTCCTTCGGCCCTCGGCTCTGCAAGGGTTTGTGTGTATGGAAAATAGGGGGCCAGACACATCCTCTGTTTCCAGGACACGTCCTACATTCTGTCCAGGAGGGATTCCAAAACGTCCTTCTTTGAGCATGACTAAGAATTTATATTTATAGGAGTGTTTTAGCTTTTGTTTTGTAATTTCCTACATTTTGCAGTGCCTTGTCCAGGTTAAGACATCTGGTCACACAAACCTCAATTCTGCACACACACCCCATGAAATTTTCCTTCAAAGAGTGAACCACTGAAAATCGTTCCTAGAACTATTACATTTGATGTGTTTGCTCATTTCTTTGCTCATTTCGCTGCCCCCTTTTCTTTGGATGTGTGTCTATGTGCCTTCAAGTTGACTTATGGTGACCCTATGAATTTCCTAGGGCTTGCTTAGACAAGGAATACTCAGAGGTGGTTTTGCCAGTTCCTTTCTCTGAAATATAGCCTATGGCACTTGGTATTCCTTGGCGGTCTCCCATGCAAGTAATAACCAGGGCTTACCCTGTTCAGCTTCCAAGACCAGAAGGGATCTGGTGCCTTTAGGGCATGAGGCTGTATAAACTGTATTTCTAAATGCTCCACTGAAGTTTTAAATTACTGTAATGTCTGAAATTGGGAGACCGAAGGAAAATCTCATTTGGAAAGGGCAAAATTCTTATTGGAGCCAATGCCCTCATTTTGCCAACAGCTTCAGTCTAAACTCCAAGGCTCAAAGCAGCCCAGCAGACAAAGTCTGGGATCTAGCCTAGAAACCTTGCTTCCTAAAAGATAGGGCTCGGGGGTCTGGATTCCTGTTCTTGCTGATGTTATGATTTTTCACCTCTTTCTAGAAAATGACCAGCCTAACATTTTAAAGTAGTTTACATTGGTTTTGTTGGATGCTGCCCGGAGATTTTAGAATTATAACTCAAACCACTGTTGTGGTTGTTGTGTGCCTTTAAGTCATTTCCAACTTATGGCGACCATAAAGCAAACCTATCATGGGGTTTTCTTGGCAAGAGTTGCTCAGAGGGGATTTGCCCTTGCCCTCCCCTGAGGCTGAGAAAGTGTGACTTGCCCAAGGTCACCAGTGGGTTTTATGGCGGAGCTGGGAATCAAACCCTGGTCTCCAGTGTCATAGTCCAACATTCAGACCACTACTGATTCAAGTAGATCCCTTGAAACAATGACACTTGACCCACAATGACACTTGATCTGGCACATATGTGTGTCAATTTAACAAGTCCCCCTTCAATGAATGAATCTCTAGTTCTGTGTTTTGGGTCAGATTGCTTAAATAAGACCCTGTTCCTGAGACAGGCTGTTCTCTTCCTTTGTCCAGACAGAAGTGGCTGAATGTCCCCAGAAATATACAAACCACACTATAGAAGAGATTCCCTCCAACTACACACTGGAGCCTAAGGGGGGTTGCAGACTGCCAGAAATAGTGTGAATTCAGTCCACTTTTAGGGTTAGGGTTAGAGTTAGGGAACCATGGGAACTGTATTTTATTGTGGCATCAGAGTTGTCTGACAGAGAAGGCTCAATGTCTCAGAAAAATAACAGTTCCCATGATTCCCTAGCACTAACCCTAACCCTAAAAGTGGACTGAATTCACACTATTTCTGACAGTCTGCAACCCCCCTAAGATAGGTATTTCAAGGCACAATGGGCCCTGAAAAGAAATATATTGCCATTTGTTTGAGGTTCTGAGTCCATCCCTCTTTGCATTCAGAAACCATCATTACCATTTTAAAAGGGGTGCTTTAAAAAAGCAATGCAAATAGTTTCATTTCTACACACACACCCTCGACTGTTAGCTCTTTTTTCCTCTCCATGGAGGTGTGAGAGTATCTTTCTCCTGCCAGATCCTTTCCCTTTGGTTTGTGGCTAGCAAGGAGGAAGATAAACAGGGTTGGATTTATTGACCTCTCTAGTGCGAGGATGGGAAGCCATCTGGGACCCTCACACACCACCCTCATGGAAAAGAAAAAAGAGGCAGGAAAGAAGTCTAATTTTGAAAACTGGCCCTGTTATCCCATGGCTATCATTCATTTCCCATCCCCACCTTAAAAAGCGTGAAAGGGCCCAGGGCTGACTCCAGCTGATGCCCATGCCCACTTATCTGGGGAGAGTGAGCTTCAATTACTTCAATGATCAGAAATAACCTTCTGCACATGGCCAGAGGCAATACTACCCGTTAACTTTCAAGGGGGCCTCCGGGACTCTAAATGAAATCATATGCCCCAGCCGCCCTCCTTGCCGCCAGTGGGGCCCACAAGGCAGGACTTTGGGCAGGAGGTCAGCCGAAGGGTAAGAAAGGTCCAAAACTGCAGAAATAATCCAGTTTAGGACCACTTTAACTGCCCTGGCTCAGTGTTAGGGAATCCTGGGAACTGAAGGTTATTGTGGCACCAGAGCTCTCTGACAGAGAAGGCTAAATGTCTCACAAAACTACAGCTCCCAGAATACCCTAGCATTGACCCAGTCCAGTTAAAGCGGTTTAAAAATGGATTATTTCTCCAGTATGTTTTGGACCAAAGGCTCCCTTCCCACCCAGGGCAGTGGGGATGGTTCACTTCCTTTTGAAGGTGAATTTATACCCGAATCCTGGCTAGGCCATGCAAACCCACTGGGTGACCTTCAGCAGGTCATGCTCTCTCAGCCTCAGAGAATGACAATGGCACCCCCCCCCCCAGGAAACTTGCTCTAAGAATATCCCATAATAAGGCCTTAGGGTCACCATGAGTTGGAAACAACTTGAAGGCACACAACAACAACAACAACAACAACAACAACAACAACATGCCTAAATAGGCTGAGGGCCCCAGAGCTTGTCTGATCTCAGAATCTAAGCAGGATCAGGCCTGGTAAGTACTTGGAAAGGAGTCAGCCAGGGAATACTCGATGATGTAAAACAGTGGTAGTCAAAGTAGCTGTACGTGGACAATGTTGGTTGCTGACCCATGGAGAGTTTCCAGGAAAGAAAGGAATGGTAGGTAGTGGGCACAGACATGGTGTACCACAATTTACCACAATGGAGGCAAGGAGGGGGAATTGCCAGAGGGACATGGAAGAGTTTGAGATGCACTGCTGTAGGCTCTATTCAGAGACAGCAATGGCAAACCTCTTCTGAATAAATCTTGCCAAGGAAACTCTCAGAGACTGTTGTCCCTAAATTGGAAAGGACATGAAAGCACATTATGTACCTAGATTGTGTGTGTGTGTATGTGTGTGGTTTCAACTCCATTAACAGCCCTTTCTAAAAAAAAAAAAAAAAGCAGGGGGAGGGAGAGGGTATGAGACCATTGAGAGCCAGCCTGATATAGTTGTTTTGAGTATTGGACTATGACTCTGGAGTCCAGAGTTCGGTTTCTAGCTCGGCCATGAAACCCACTGGGTGACCTTGGGCAAGTCACACACTCTCAGCCTCAGGGGAGGGCAATGGTAAATCTCCTCTGAAGAAATCTTGCCTCCCAAAAAACCATGATGGGGTCTCCATAAGTCACAAAATAACAAAACAACATGAGACCGTTATATCCAGAGTCTCTCACCATTTATTTGGTGTGTATGTTCTGCCTATCTATTCATCCATCCATCTATCCAACCATTCACCCACTCAACCATTCACCCATCCATCCATCCACCCACCCACCCTGCCAACCAGCCATCTATCCAATCATTCACCCATCCACCCATCCATCCATCCATCCATCCAACCAATCATCCACCCTTCACCCATCCATCTATCCATCCATCTATCCAACCAGTCACCCATCCATCCATCCATCCACACTTCACCCATCCATCTATCCATCCATCTATCCAACCATTCACCCATCCATCCATCCATCCATCCACCTTTCACCCATCCATCTATCCATCCATCTATCCAACCATTCACCCATCCATCTACCCATCCACCCTTCACCCATCCATCTATCCAACCATTCACCCATCCATCCATCCACCTTTCACCCATCCATCTATCCATCCATCTATCCAACCATTCACCCATCCATCCATCCACCCTTCACCCATCCATCTATCCAACCATTCACCCATCCATCCATCCACCTTTCACCCATCCATCCATCTATCCATCCATCTATCCAACCATTCACCCATCCATCCATCCACCCTTCACCCATCCATCTATCCAACCATTCACCCATCCATCCATCCACCTTTCACCCATCCATCCATCTATCCATCCATCTATCCAACCATTCACCCATCCATCCATCCACCCTTCACCCATCCATCTATCCAACCATTCACCCATCCATCCATCCATCCATCCACCTTTCACCCATCCATCCATCTATCCATCCATCTATCCAACCATTCACCCACCCATCCATCCACCCTTCACCCATCCATCTATCCATCCATCTATCCAACCATTCACCCACCCATCCATACATCCACTCATCCATCCTTCCATCTATCCATCCATCCATCCATCTATCCATCCATTCACCCTTCGCCCATCCATCCATCCACCCATCCGCGCACCCCGTTCTAGTTAAGCTCAGTTTAGGATGGTGCCCATTCCCTCCCTGTTTCCTCCAAACCTTCACAGACAGGGTCTTCCTAAACAGGAAAGCAGCATCAGAAGAGGAAGAAGAAGGGGAGGGGAGGGGGGGAAACAACCCAACAACAACAAACCCACAACTTCTTATTTTCCTCGACCCTTTGGAGTTGAGATCTGCAGCTTAGGGCCAGCTTCGGTTCTTTAAGTGGCCCTGAGCTAGCTTTCAAAGGCTCCTAATAAAAATTGATCTCCCTGCTTTCTGCGGCGCTTGGAAAATAGGCTCCTTGAGAGAGAGGCCTGTAATGTCGGGAGCAGGTCCTTTCCCCCCCCCCCCCCCGGTCCCCGAAATGACAGATGAAGTCATAAACAAGTTTGATCTCCGAATCAAGCTTCGATAAATATTAAACACAGTCTCTCTCTCTCTCTCTCTCTCTCCCCCGCTTGGTGGTGGGCCCCCTCCCTCCCTCCTTGCCACGTGTGGATGATGATCTATGGAGCGTCCAAACTTTAAAATAAGGAAATACCAGAGAAAATGATCTCAATAAATTTTCTAAGTATAAACGTTGATTATGTTTCGATTTTCATTCAAGAGGCTATGCTGCTCGGTTTTTTCCCTTCCCCTCTTGGGGCAAATGACATCTCGCAATAGGTTTTGGTGGTGGGAAGAGGAGGGAAGGCGGGAGGAAGAGGGAGAAGGCTCCAGGATTTTGAAAATAAGAGAGAGAAAGAAAGAAAGAAAGAAAGAAAGAAAGAAAGAAAGAGGAGAAGGAAGGAAGGAAGAAAGAAAGAAAGAAAGAAAGAGAGGAAGGAAGGAAGGAAAGAAAGAAGGGAGGGAGGGAGGGAGAGAGGAAGGAAGGAAAGAAAGAAGGGAGGGAGGGAGGGAGAGAGGAAGGAAAGAAAGAAAGAAAGAAAGAAAGAAAGAAAGAAGGAAGGAAGGAAGGAAGGAAGGGAAAAGAGAGAGAGAGGAAAGAAGGAAGGGAGAAAGAGAGAGAGAGAGGAAGGAAGGAAGGAAGGAAGGAAGGAAGGAAGAAGGAAGGAAGGAAGGAAGGAAGAAGGAAGGAAGGAAGGAAGGAAGGAAGAGAGAGAGAAAGGAAAGAAAGAAGGAAGCAAGGAAGGAAGGAAGGAAGGAAGAGAGAGAAAGTGAGAGAAAGTGAGAGAAAGGAAGAGAAAGGAAGAGAGAGAGGAGGGAGGGAGGGAAGGAAGGAAGGAAGAGGGGGAGGGGAGGGGAGGGGAGCCCGAGCCATGTCCAATGTATATAATCTGTGGCTGGAAAATGAATTGTGTAATTTATTGGAAACCAGAAAAGTCAGGCCGATTGGATCAGCCTGGCCTCTGCGAGGGCCCTCTATCCATCAAGTTCCAATTAACAGCCTAAGCAGAGAGAGCTTTAATGGGTTTCCAATCTAGTGGCCTGATAGACTCATCAATTCCTCGGGGAGAAATTAAGAAAATCGACCGCCCCTTGGCGTCGGAGTGTCATTCCTTTCTGCAACTATATGTCAAATTAAAAACACAATTAAAATTTAAACTGTTTCAATCAGAGGGTGCCCCGCAACCTATGTTTCACTTAATAGAACTTTGATGAAAATCTGATGCTTCCACTCGATCATGAAAGCGGCTCCAGTTTAGGAGAGCCGGGGATCCGTTGGATTTATTTGATTTTTAGGAGGAAAAGGCCGGGGCCGAGAGCAGGGGGCTCAATCCGAGGCCATTGTCTGTGGAGGAGGGTTACTTTAATCCGGAGTAGCTACGCCAGCCTTGGGTCTACTCACAGTACTAGTTAGTGGCTCACCATAGAGAGCGATAAGCTGAGCCCCGCTAGATAGGACGGGGCTGCAAAGCTCATCATCCCTGACCAAAGAGGCTGGGGATGATGGGACTTGGAGTGCCGCTACGTCTGGAGGACCTTCAGGTTCCTCATGCCTTGGTGGCGTACATCAACCCAACCCTCCCCCGCCGACTTGGAGCCTTCCAAACACCGCTAGACTCTAACTCCCATTGTGTCCATGCAGGATGGGGATGATGGGAGTTGGAGTCCCTCTCAAGGGCGCCGGGAAAAGCCTGACATGCGAGTTGTTGTTGTTGTTGTTGTTGTTGTTATTGCTCTGGATTGATTCCCGGCTTTGGTTTTTTTACTCTGAGGTAAGCCCACTAGGCCATGAATTCCCACTGGGTGACCTTGGACAAGTCATACTCTCTCAGCCCCAGAGAATGGCAATGGCAGACCCCCTCTGAACAAATCTCGGCAAGAAAACCCTGTGATAGGTTCACCACCTTAGGGTCGCCATAAGTGGGAAGCGACCTGAAAGCGCACAACCCGTAAGCCCACTGGGTGACCTTGGGCCAGTCACACACTCTCAGCCTCAGAGGAAGGCAATGACCAACCTCCTCTGAATAAATCTTGGCAAGAAAACCCCATGAGAGGGTTGCCTTAGGGTCGCCATTAGTCGGAAATGACTTGAAGGCAACAACAACCACAAGCGCCATCGAGGAGAGCAACTCAGACACGATCGAGGGATCGACTCCGACAGTGTGACTTGAATGTGGAAGGAGACCTGAATTATTTTCCTGAATCTGGAGGCAAAGAGAGTCTAGGAATCCATCCACACCGCAGAAATAATCCGGTTTGACTCCGCTTTAATTGTCATGGCGCAATGCTATGGAATTCTGGGAACGGTAGTTGGTTGTGGCACCAGAGCGAAGCACACCAGAGTGTGTTTTAGTTATGTTTTTAACTTTTGTATATTTTTAATGTTAATTTTATACTATATTAATTGGGTTATTTTAATGGTTTCCAAATGTTTGTTGTAAAGGGTTTTTGTTTTGTTTTGTTTGTTTGTTTGTTTGTTTTGGGACGTGTTTTTATCTTGTGAGCCGCCTTGGGTTCTCTTCTAGGAGAAAGGCGGCATAAAAATGAAATAAATAAGTCAATAAATCAACAACAACAACAACAATGGATTAACTAGTCCCTGTTTGGGGCTTCATCCCAAAGAAGTGCTCTTTCTCCTCCCCCCACAAGACCCCCTCCGTGAAGGTTAAAAGCACCCAAATAGAAACCAGACCGAATTAGGTTGAGTCGTAAGGGAAGAATTGTCAAAAAACATAGTAAACCGGGTTGATCCCCGATGGGAATGGAAAGATCTCCTGTGCAATCTCCTGCCCTGTCCCTGTACCCTTCTAAAGTCTACTGAATGTATGAAGGATTCTGGGTTTGCAGTCCCCAAAAGGAACTTTTCCCCACCTCTGAGCCTATCCACCCTGCAGAAAGAATCCGGTTTGACATCACTTTAACGGCCATGACTCCATGGCAGTCAAAGTGGTGTCAAACTGGATTATTTCAGCAGTGTGACTGGAGCCTCCACAAATGGAAAACTAACACAAAGGTTGCCTATTTGCATCATTTCCTCTCTCTATATTTTTTAAAAAGGTTTACACAAAGTCAGAAAAGAAACTTGTCTGCCTAGTCACGCAGGGGACCAAACCTTCCAAGTCACAAAAATGTTTTATTCCAAATGAGATCTCTTCCAAAGCCAACTGGGATCTTGCTGGGATAGAGATTGTTAGAATTATGGTTTGGTTATTTGTGGTGAAATCAGTTTAGCAGCAGTACCAGCAACAGCAACAAGTATGTACTCCACAGGTATTTGGTAAAAACAATTAGATCTTCGCATCTGGTAAATAAACAGGATACATAGGTAGGTAAAAAAGAACCTTACATCTAGGTTCTGCAAAAATAACTATTCAGTAGAGAAAACTGTACTTTGGTACAGAGGTCCCTAGATAGCTGACCTCCATGTGTGCAAGTAAGAAGAAAAACATCTTTAGGAGCACAGCATGGTTTCTGCACCCATGCTTGCAAGAAGGCAGACAGAGCTCACTCTCTAGAGACAAAGGATCATAAAACTTTATTACCCCCAGGAAGAATCCCCCAGGAAGAGGAGGGGTATGAGAAGTGACCTCTTCAAAAGCATTACTGACCAAATGACCATAGAGATAAACCAGTATTCCTGTGTAGAAGACACTTCCCTTCTCAAACAAAAACAAAAAAAAAACCCCAAAAAAACATAGAACTATATACAAGCATTGATGCCAATACTCTAATGCAGGGGTAGGCAACCTAAGGTCCGGGGGCCCGGGTCCTGCTGCTGCCGCTGCCCACCACCACCCCCGCCCGCTATGATGATATTGATTATTGTTGTTATTACTTGTTCTTGGGGGTTTCTTGGCAAAATCTCCACAGGAGTTTTGCCATGGCTTTTCTGGGGCTAAGAGAGTGTGCATGCATTTTTTTTTAATTTTAATTTTTTTTTATTTTTTTTTATTTATTTATTTATTTATTTTTGGTGCTCCCCCCCCCCCAATTGTCTGAGGGACAGCAACCTGGCCCCTGGCTCAAAAAGATTGCCTACCCCTGCTATAACACCCTTTCTCATCAATGCTTGTCTTTATGTGACAAGAGTTATTTTATTTCTCAGGAACTGAAATTGATCTCTAGGTAGAGGCTTGGTAAAAACATCCACAGGCATTTCCTTTGATGTAGAACATTCACATGGTACTTCTGCCCTTACAATGTAGGAAAAATGTAGAGGTTGTACTCCTCTATTTGTTCGAGATGAGCATCTGAGCTGTGCTTCTGGAACCCTGTCTGCTTCCTTAGCAACGTCCAATTCCAAACCTGGTTCTGCTTGCTCATTCTCCCCTTCTGTTTGTGTACTCACTTCTTCCTCTTTAAATCTAGGCCAATATTCCAGTAGTTGGTCTACATCTTTTGTCTCTGTCTGTGTGCAGTCTCTTCTTGCACATGTCATACCTAGTTTCTCACTTTCATCAAAGTACACCACACTTCTTATTGTGATTTTTCCTGTTTTTGGGTTCAGGATTCTATATCTTCTACTTCCAGCTGTGCACCCCACCATTATGCCTTCTTCCACTTTGTCATCTAGTCTGGACCTTCTCTCTTGTGGAACATGAACATAGGCTAATGAACCAAGAACCCTGATATGGTCCATACTTGGCTTTCTGTTGTGCCATAGTTCAAATGGGGTTTTATTGGTTGCTTTCATTGGCAGTCTGTTTTGTAGATAGGTTGTAGCCATTGCAGCCTCTCCCCAAAATTGGTTGGGAAGCCTAGCATCCAGCAACATGCATCTGACCATCTCTATCAGGGAGCTGTTCTTTCTCTCAGCAATCCCATTTTGTTCATGATGATTGGCTCTACAGTCTCTTTGAAAATGCTCTCTTCCACCACATGAAAAACAATGAAGATCTGCCATTTTTGCTAATGAGCCTTTTGTTACTTCATATGCAAATGTCTGCCTCTGCTGAGCTCCAGCAGTGAAATGTGATGCAGTTTCCATCAGATCTGACTGAGAGAAGCTGCCCTTTCTTTGTAAACTTTGAATCTGCTCTGATTCTGATTTAAATCTACACAATACATCATCAAACATCAGATTTTCTTGCAAGGAATGTTGTAAATTTTCAATTCAAATAACAAAAGGACCAAATTCTTGTGGCAAAGATCCCTATAGCACTGCAAGTTTTTGTTGATTATCTAAATGACCACCAGAAAGATAAAACTTACCTAGGAGCATTTTCACGGTTTCAATATGCTTCAAATAATTCCCACCACTGGGAACTGCAATGTAAATAGATCTTTGTAGTAATCTGTTTGATGTTTAATGTCTGCTTTGCCATAGTATTTCTTTAAGATTGTAATCATATTCTTAGCATCAGTTTCATCTTTTACATGCATACTGTAAATTGGTCATCTCCCAAAGTCTGGGCAGTAAAACACTTCACCTTTGCATGATGGATGTCCCAGGTCTTTCTCTGTCTTTCTCTTTCTGGACATTCTGTTTCCAAGATATATATGATTCCTTCTTCATCCATCTGAAGTTTCATTTGTTGGAGCCAAATATTAAAATTATCCTCAGTGAATTTAGGTATCAAGGACCATCCATATGCTTGGGCCATTTCTGCCCACACAAAACAAAACCTCAGAAAAGGAAAATACATTGGCAACCACACTTGTGCCAAAAATTCAAAAATCTCTGGCTTCCAAAGCCACAACTCAAAAAAAAAAAAAAAAACCCCAAAAAACCCCTTCTGTAGACTTATCTGGGCCCATTAGCTGTTATAATTATGGTTTGGTTATTTGTAGTTAATTCAGTTCAGCAGCAGTAGCAGCAACAGTAACAAACATGTCCTCCACAGGTATTTGGTACAAACAACTAGATCTGAGCTTCTGGTAAATAAACAGGATACATAGGTAGGTAAAAAAAAATGCTTACTTTATTGTTACATCTAGGTTTTGTAATACTAACTAATCAGTAAAGAAGACTATACTGTGACACAGAGATCCCCAGATGACTGACCTCCATGTGTGCAAGTAAGAAGAAAAACATCTTTAGGAGCACAGCATGGTTTCTGCATCCATGCTTGCAAGAAGGCAGACAGAGCTCACTATCTAGAGAACAAGATCATAAAACCTTATTACCCTCAGGAATAATCTCCCTGGAAGAGGAGGTGTATGGGAAGTAACCTCTTCACAAGCAACACTGACCAAATGACCATAGAGATAAATCAGTGTTCCTGTGTAGAAGACACTAGCCGTTCTCAAAGAAAAAAACATAGAGCTGCACACAAGCATTGATGCCAATACTCCAACAGAGATGGAGGTGAGGAATCTGGAAAAATCCAGAGGTGGATTCTGTAAGCTAATTTAAGAAGAATCTAGGGTAGTAGTCCTCAAAGCTTGGTTCTCCAGATATTTTGAACTTCAGTTCCAAGAAGCTCCAGCCAGCTTGGCCAACAGTTAGGAATTCTGGCAGTTGAAGTCCAGAACATCTGGAGGACCAAAGTTTGGGAACCAGTGATTTAGGAGATTCTCTCAAATACTTCAAACTGGCAGTAATCCACCCACATCCCAAGGAAGAAATCCTCTGCAGAACTTGGGAAAAGTTCCTACAACCCTCATCATCCCCAACCAGCACCCTGTCACCTTTCCACTGGCAGAGTTCCACACTCTGCAACTACAGATGGCATTACATCTCAACCTCACAGAGCTGTTGGTGAGAATAAAAAGAAGCTGAAGTTTCAGCTAACAAAGGCAGGTTTTCCCCCCAATCAACCAATCGGTCAGTTGACCAATGTGGAATTGATCAGGTCCAGCTTGTCCAGAGCTGAGAAACCTTTGGGCCTCCAGATATTGGGCCTACAATCCATTACTATTGGCCTTGTAGTGTGTGTGTGTGTGGCCGGTAAGCCAATAAATAGAGAGCCCAACCTTCCACCAGGAGCTAGTGGTTTGAACATTGGACTCTGTACGCCAGGATTCGAATCCCAGCTGGACCATGAAACCCACGGGGTGACCTTGGGCCAGTCACAGCCTCAGATGGCAATGGCAAACCACCTCTGAACAAATCTTACCAAGAAAACCCCATGATAGATTCACCTCAGGGTTGCTACAAAGGATTTGAAGGTACACAACAACAACCTTCCACCAAAGCTGAAAGATCAATATAAGATTGATCTTTGCAGATAACAAACAGACAAATGAATAAGTCCCAGGACAGATCAAGCCTGAACTAGAAGCTAAACTTACTCAACTGAAGCTATCATACTCTGGGCATGCTGTCAGACTACACCACTCCTTGGAAAAGACTATTGTTGTGTCAAGTGAAAGGTAGTTGGGAAAGAGGAGGACAGCAATGGGTTGAGTATGGAAGGCAGGCTTTGCAAGACCTGAGCCCAGATTTTGACGAGGGGGCTCTTGGAGGTCTCTGATTTATAAGATTGCTCTCAACCAACTTGAGGACAAACAGCAACAACAATAAAGGTGGAGACCAAACAAAGGGACACCTGCCTCAATGTATTTCCCAAAATATTTCCTTCTTCCACTCCCCTTTTGTTCCCAGTGTCTTGTGAATAAACAAACAAACAAATCTTCCTCAAAGCAAGAAAGATAGCCAAAGCTTGAAAAAACTTCTTGAAGAACACATAGCACTTTCTTAAAGCATTTGAGAAAAAGAGTTTGGGGGCATTTTGAAACAAGGAAACCTATTTGGGGGAAAATACATTTGATGCAGCAGCTGTCCTTTTGTTTTGATTCTAGTTCCTCCCCTCAGTCCAGGACACATTCACACCCTGTCTCGCCCTCCAGATATTTTGGATTACAACTCCCATCGTCCTGACCATTGGACCTGTGGGCTAAAACTGATGAGAGTTGCAGTTCCATTTCAGGGGAGGCCTACCTGGCTCTGAAACTGCAGGTTGCACTTAGGCGAAGAGGAGCTGGTAGAAAGCTAACTTCTGGGTACACATCTGTCTGAGTGGTACTGAGCCTTATGTGGTTTGGATCAATGGACTTTGTCCTGTCCTGAACCCTTCCATTTTAAACTGAAGGAAGGAGAGGAGAGGAGGAGAGGGAAAGAATGTGGCAGCATCTTTTAAGGCTAACTGGTTTTTATTTTAGCATGAGCTTTCCCAGATATAAATCCACTTCTTCAGTTGCAGTACAGAATTCTATTACAGCCTTAGATTATAAAGCATATTTATACAGTTATGGGAATGGGACAGAATGTAATAGGATCCAGAAAGATGAAAACCATGTCCCTTGCTCTAAATATTCAAAAGGTCTTTCTGATCTTTATAGTGGTCAGTTAGTGTTGATGTGCGAAAGCAACAAATCTGGCTACCAAGTCAGTTTCCCTGGGTTCAAAATTCTCCTTTTGCTATAGGTGCAGTAGTGAGGATTTTTGAATGAATAATATATGTAGTGGCCATGAAACCATTGTCTTTGTTCATATCTCTGCTAAGGGATTGGAATGGATTGTTTTAATATAATTCAGTACTGCATCTGAAGAAGGAAAGCTAATGCCAAAAAAACAAAAAACAAAACAGCTAGTCTTAAAGATGCTGCCACATTCATTTTTTCTTTTTCTTTTTTTCTCCCACTCCCTCCTTTTTTTCGCTGAAAAGGGTTAAGAGGGTTACTTCTTTGAAATCTCCCTCCATTTTAGGAAATGACCTCCACTGTAAGTAGTAGGAGAGGAAGAGAAGATTGAGGAGAGGCATAACTTGGCATGAGAGGGTCCCAGCCCCTTCCTTGGCACTTTCAGACAAGGCTCCCAAAAACTCCTGCCTGAAACACTGGAGAGCCTCTGCCAGTCAAAGAAGAACCATAGAATCACGGAATCACAGAGATAGAAAAATCTGCAAGGATCATCTCGTCCAGCCCCCTGCCATGCAATCCTAAAACAATCCCAAATGATGGTCATGCAACTTTCCAGTGAAGAACAGTCACTACTTCGGAGGGTAATCCATTCAAAGCAGACAATGTGGAGCAAGGTGATCCACTATGGAGCAAGGAGCTGGGTTTCAGGCAATTTGTTTCTATTATTATTATTATTATTATTATTATTATTATCCCTGCTCTCTTTTTGCTGAAGACATTTTTATTTAGGCAGGCATTTGGTGGGTGAATTTTACTTGTGTAGTGTGGTGTGCTATTTCAATGGTTTTAACTGCTTTTAATTATGTGTTTTAAACTTATGTTTTAATATTAGTAATATTTAATATTTTTTTAAAAAAATTGTAATCAATGTTTTAGCTCTGCCTTTTTAAATTATTGTAACCTGCCTTGAATCCCATTGTGGGAGAAAGGTGTGATATAAATCCTTTGAAATGAAATGAAATGAAATAAATATGGCAAGATATCCGGGTGTAGTGGTTTGAGTGTTGTGCTGTGACTCTAGAGACCAAGGGGGGTTGCAGACTGCCAGAAATAGTGCAAACTGAGTCCACTTTTAGGGTTAGGGTTAGTGCTAGGGAATCATGGGAACTGTATTTTATTGTGGCACCAGAGCTCTCTGACAGAGAAGGCTCAATGTCTCAGAAAAAAAAAAAACCAATTCTCATGATTCCCTAGCACTAACCCTAACCCTAAAAGTGGACTCAATTTGCACTATTTCTGGCAGTCTGCAACCCCCCCAAGGTTTCTATTCCTAGCTTGGCTATGAAACCTGCTGGGTGACTTTAGGCAAGTCACACTCTCTCAGCCTCAGGGGAAGGCAATGGCAACCCTCCTGTGAACAAATCCTGCCATGAAAATCTCTATAAGTTGGAAATGCATAGTGAGTCTCTATAAGTTGGAAATGATGGAAGGCACACAACAACAAAAAAATAGCAGGATCCCTGCTTTGCCTGCTAGAAGTCCCAGGTTCAGTTCTCAAGGCAGATAGAAGAGGGAAAATCTCTTCTTGGAAACCCAGGGGACACACTGCCATTCGGATTAGGTGATACTGACCACTTAATGGACTTCCTCTCCCCCTTAGTCACAATACTACTCCTTTTAGCACACTTAATGCTACACTGTTATGTTGACCTGCCTGAGAGTAGTCTCTTCTCCTCCCCTTGAATGACCCAGTGTTGGATTAGGACTCTGGGAGACTAGGGTTGGAATCCCTGCTTAGCCATGGAAACCCCTTGGGTGACCTTGGGAAAGTCACACACTCCCAGCCTCAAAGATAAACCTCCTTTAATAAATCTGGTCCAGAAAACCCTAGGACAGGCCCACCATAATTTGGAGAGGACTTGAAGGCACCTAACAAGAACTCCCTACTGAACTCTGTGGATCCTATCTCCAAGCAATCATGCACAGGGTTGCCTCATCTAAGGCCCTTCAATGCTTTGAGTTTTCCTTGCAGGAAATAATATGTTTTTTCTGTATTTTTCCCTGTGCTTCCTCCTAAAACGTGTGTATCTAGAATTAAACACGATGGAGATTCAAAGGAAAGTGTCTAGAGAATTGCAGCCTTCCCCAATCCTCTCCCTTCCAGGACTGAGCTGCACTTTCATCATCCACAGGCACCCATGACCATCCTGGCTGGGGATGATAGGAATTGTAGTCCAACACATATGATAGGGGAGGCTAGTTTACGTCTTTGGATTCTCCTACTTTGAAGATCCACCTCTGTGACTCTACAGTCTTAAATCTTCCTTTTTGGAGGAGCTCAAGCAGAACTAGATGCTGGTTTCCAAATCTAACTGGTTTATATGGTGGCCTCGACCATCAGCCCTGCGGCTAGGAGGCTGCAAGAATTTCACCAACAGAAGTTTTATGAAAAATGAGGGTCCACGTCTTCCTTGTCTGGAAGAATAAAGTGACAGCCTTCTTCAGAAGATCCTGATAAAATGTGCACTGTTGCCTCCTTAAGAGGGTAAAACAGACTTTTTGTTGTTGTTGTTGTGTGCCTTCAAGTGCCTTCAAGTCGTTTCAGACTTATAGAGACCCTAAGGTGAACTTGTCAAAGGGTTTTCTGGCAAGATTTGTTCAGAGGTCTTTCTCTGAGGCTGAGAGAGTGTGACTTACCCAAGGTTACCCAATGGGTTTCCATAGACAAGCGGTGATTCGATTTCTCTTCTCCAGAATCCTAGTCCAACATTCAAAGCAAAGCAAAGCAGCTTCATTTATATATCGCTTCATACCACGCTATGCAGTGTCTAAGCAGTTTACGACTGTAACCTCATTGCCCCCCAACAGCTGGGTACTGGGTTTAGTGACTTTGGAAGGATGCAGGCCTGAGTCAAGCCTGAGCCCTGGCTAGTACTGAACTCGCAACCTTGTGGTTTATGAGTGAGTGGCTGCAGTACAGGCATTTGATCACTGCGCCACCAGGGCTCCTCTACACCTCTATACAACAATGACACTATATCATATTTTAAACCCATCCTTAAGGAGGCCAGCAATGGACCCTTTTCCTTACTATGCATTTAACCCTCTCCAAGTGTATGGTGAATTTAAGGTCATCTCAAGAACTCTATAGAAAGGAAATTGAACCAGGGTTGCCCTGTTCCAGCCACGAACCACCCTAGACTCCATTCTAGATTGTAACACTTCATACTATGTGGGTGTCCCATTACCTACTCCACCAGTTTGTCGGTTTAAACTGATTTATTTTTAATCTCCTAGCATTTACCCAGAAGGTCTGCCTAAGTTGTGGTTCCCCAACTTTGGCCTTCCTGATGGACTTCAGCTCCCAAAATTCCTGATTGTTGGGCAAGCTGGCTGGGGCTTCTAGGAGTTGAAGTCCAAAACACCTTGAGGATCAAAGCTGGAGAGCCACTGGCCTAAAACCTTTTCCTGGATGATCTGGTGCCTGCTCACTGGGAGTGTTGAATTGTTTGCAATTATAAGGATGTCATAAAACTGCAATCCTCCTTCACGTGTTGTTGAACTGCAACTCCCATCATGACTTATACTCTAGCTATACTGACTAGGGATGATGGAAACTGCAACCCAAAAAGGCAGCAGGACCACAAGATGCCCATTTCTAAAGAGTTCCAGATTACCCCTGACTTTATTGCCATCTTCTTCTTGATGTCCCAAGGTGAGGCCTCTGAAGTTGCAAACAATGTCAGACAAAGGGAGGAAGATCCAGTTCATGCAATGGATTCTCCTATGCACCAATTCTGAGTTCAGAATTCTAGAAAGATCTGGATATATGAAGACCAAAAAGGAACTTTTCCACTTCCACTGGCATGCAACTGACATCATAAGGATGTAGACTTGTAATGAGCCTTCAGAAATATTTACAGACTTCCAGACTGAACTGAACAATGAGAGACAACAGTTGTAATCCAGATATGGAGACTAGATGCAGAAGAGGACAGGGCTCCTTTTCACCCTTGATCATTGTCATAGGTTTTCAGTGGGCCTTATTCTATTATTAGCATCGACTCACATTTTTTTTAAAATGGTGCACTTGCAAGCACACTTAATTACATGCCTAAAATGGCACTGCCACCCAGAGCCCTCTGACTTAACCTAGCACATAGTTCTATTACAGTGAACTAAAGTGGTCTATTTTTAAATTAGCTATGGATTAAGTCATTTTATCATGAGTCTTTTAGATCTATTTTGTTGTGGGAAAACCACTATGGATAACAATAATTAGGAACCACTTAGTGATAGAGGCTGAGCCTGGGGATATTTGCTGGGAAGTTGTTTTCATTGTTTTCAAGGTTTACTCCCAAGTAAGTATTCTCCAAGCTTCAGCCTTATCTAATCATGGAAAAAGAGATAGTAAGCCTCCTTACATGTGAAAAGACGCATTCCCTGGTAAACAGGTACAGCAGGAATGTGGGATATTTGGCCTTCCAGATGTTTTGGATTTCAACTCACAGAAGCTCCAGGCAGCATGATCAATGGTAAGGAAATATGGGTAAGGTCCAATTTGCTGGCATTCCAGGTGTTCTCCTTCTTTGATGTATAGGATGAAACTGCGCAACCATGCTAAGGCTGGACACAATGAACTAAATTCAACTGCTACTCCAGACCAATGGAGTGTCCATAAGTCTTGGCTTACCATTCAGCCATTGTTTGGGCTGGTCTCCGCTAGCTGGTACTTGCCACTGGAGTTAGGTCAAAAGGTTATATGTGTAGGCTAAGTCCAGTTGCTAGTCCCAACTATAGTAGGCTCATTGAATGAGTGATGGAGTGAATTGTTGGAATATTGGCATCAATGCTTGTGTGTGGCTTATGTTTCTTCCCTTGAGAAGGGGCGGTGTACTCTACACAGGAAAACTGATTTATCTCTATGGTCATTTGGTCAGTGTACCTGTGAAGAGGTCACTTCCCATACCCCTCCTCTTTTGGGGGGTTTCTTCCTGGAGTAATAAACTTTGATGATTCTTTGTTTGGTAGCACACTTTTCCTGCCTGCTCTAACCAAGCATGGATGCAGAAACCAGTCTTTTCTCCTAAAGATGTTTTTCTTCTTACTTGCACACATGGAGGTCAGCTACCTAGGGACCTCTGTACCAAAGTATAGTTTTCTCTACTAAGTAGTTATTTTGTAGAACCTAGATGTAGCAATAAAGTTTTCTTTTACCTACTAATGTAACCTGTTTATTTACCAGAAGCTCAGATGTAGTTGTTTTTGCCAAATCCCTGTGGAGGGAACCTTTGTTGCTGTGCTGCAGCTAAAATGATTTAACCACAAATTAACCAAACCATAATTTTAACCTGAATGAATGATTTGTTAAGTCAACAAGCATTTTGATTGATTAGAGCAGTGATTCCCAAACTCTGGCCTTCCATGTTCTTTGGACTTCAGCTCCCAGAATCGGGGCCACTGACCAAGATGGCTGTGGCTTCTGGGGTCTGAAGTCCAAAACACCTGGAAGATCAGAGTTTGGACATCACTGGATTAGAGGATCTACTGTAGTTGAAATTAACTGGATTTAGCTCCAAATCAGTTTCATGACATCTGTCTTGTACATTTCAGGATTTTGCATGTAGAGACATGAGCAGGTAGAACCTTTCCGCAGCAAGGAGGTAAACAGGTTCACTTGCTAATGTGTACCCATCAGACTCATTGCAATGCTCACTGCCAATCCATAAATACTGCAAAGGTGAAAACCCTGCTCCAACAGTTCACCCAGGAACTAAGGCGACCATACTTCACCACCTTAAGCTATCTTGAATTCGTTGCCTCTGTATTTTGGAAAGCAGCTAAGTGTGCATTCTATTTAATCCTTGCTTTGAACTCCAGGGCTGGAGGGATTACTTTTTTAGACTACAGTACTCAGGCTAGCTGAGGAGTAATGGGAGTTGCAGTCCAAAAGGTAATTCCCCCCTCCCCCCAAAAAACCCTCCACCACAGTTCCTGTTTCTAGATTCCTCTAAAATTGCAGGAGCTTGCTTAGACAAGGATAGGACCATGGACGCTGTCCTTCTAAAACGGCTCACAGCAAGAGTTGTTTTGGACTTCAGCTCCCACCATTCATAAGCATTGGTCATCCTGGTTGGGACTTTTGATAGATTAAATCCAAAACATCTGGACGGCCAAAGATTGAGAACCAATGGTTTTAATAAGAACAATCAAGACCAGAGCACTTTTAGGATATAAGTCTTTTGACTAAAGTGGGGGATTCACCAAGAACTATGCACAAAACCCTATCTAACTACTGGGACACACTGCCTCTGTTGTACACTTTGAGGTGTGCAGTATTGAAAGCAAGTTAATGTGGCTTTTTTGTAACAGGTTACTAAATACCCTAAAGGCACCAGATCCTGAATGATCTTGGAAGCTAAGCAGGGTCAGCCCTGGTTAGTGCTTGAATGGGAGACCACCAAGGAAAACCAGCTGCTGTAGAAGAAGAAGGAACTGGCAAAAGCACCTCAGTGCATTGCTTGCCTAAGAAAACCCTACGAAATTCATGGGGTGGCCATAAGTCGACAAGTCACCTAAAGGCACAAAGAGAGCTCCGCTCTGGGGCCACCACAAAGTACAGTTCCCAGAATTGCACAGCGTCGAGCCAGGCCAGTTAAAAGCGGGGTCAACCCGGATTATTCCTGCGGTCTGGACGCAGCCACAGTGTCTTAGCCAAATCGGAACCCTGGAAAAGGAATCGCTTTCCTCTCCGCCAGCGCACCAAGGTCACCATCGCTGACGAAAAGAGCAGAGAGGAACAATAGATTCATTGGAAAGCATATTTTACAGACGTTGGGCGATCAATAGGAGCTGCTGTATTATGCCGGGCCAATCTGTTAATGCCCTTAATGGGCTTCTCATTCCGTTTTGCACACACTAGGCTAAGTCGATCGAGCAAAGTGATTATTACAGAGACACGTGGAGCAAATTCCGGGGCTGGGGGAAAGTGGGAGATGGGGGCTTTAAATAGGAAAAGCATCCTAACTCTGGGGGGTTGCAGACTGCCAGAAAGAGTGCAAATTGAGTCCACTTTCAGGGTTAGGGTTAGTGCTAGGAAATCATGGGAATTGTATTTTTTTCTGAGACATTGAGCCTTCTCTGTCAGAGAGCTCTGGTGCCACAATAAAATACAGTTCCCATGATTCCCTAACCCTAACTCTAACCCTAAAAGTGGACTCAATTTGCACTATTTCTGGCAGTCTGCAACCCCTATCTGTTTTGAATTTCCATCAGAATCCTCCCCACCTCCACCACAACCACCCCCACGTTACTTATAGCTCTGATCTCAGAAGCCCCCTTTGCTGATCTGGCCCAGTTTTTCCTTCTGCGCCCTGCTCATCCCAGCTCCAGGTATTTTAAAGAGAGAAAACCATGCAGGCGGCTGTAAGGGCTTTATCCTCCTTGGAAGAAGATGCTTTAAATGCATACCAAGTTACCAACCTCCTCTGCTTGGTCGGCTACAGCACTCCCGGTTGCTGGCTCTCTTCTTGACTGCGATGCCTTTGCTCTGGATTCTAATCTCCCCTCTCCAAAAAACCCCCTCTTCTGACTTCTTCCCCTGGCCAGAACTGACGGGTCGGGAAAAGTTTTCCTATATACCTCAGTGTCCCCTGTTTTCTATACACAGCCAGCCTCTATTTACTCCTAAATAAAAGAAATACATGTGTGTTGCTAATGCAAACATCCAAGCCAGCCCTGTTCATTCGAGCTTTGAAGAAAGGAAGTGGAGGGAGGGAGGGGAAAAGAGAGAGAGATAGAGAGAGAAAAGGAATGAACCAAGGGAAGGCTGAAGGATGGTCTCTCTCTCTCTCTCTCTCTCTCTCTCGCATGGCAAACAAAGGCAGAGATTTGTCAGCGTCCAATTTCCAGCAATAAACAGAAGTGGTGGTGGAGTGGCTTCAGATTAAGAAACAGCCTTTGGAATTGAGACCAAACAGCCTCTTGGTGGAATTATTTCAACCTTAGGAGGAAAAAAGAGAGGCAACAATGCACTGGATTTGGTGGGGCCACCTTTTAAAAAAGAGGAAACCTACTTAAGTATTTAGTTAAAGGAACTGTGCCTAATCTAACCTTTTTTAAAAAGTCAGGATACAACTTTAGAGAGGGCCTTCTCTCCCTGGCTAGGATAGATAAAGTCTGGTTTATATGGACCACTATGAACTCCATCCAATGGTTCATCTCCCCTGGCTAAACTGGCTTGGGTAGGCCACCATGAGTTCTATTCAATGTCTCTTCTTCCCTGGCTAAGATAGATAAACAAGGTCAGGTTTAGGTGGGCCACCAGGAGCTCCATTCAATGGCTCTTCTCTTCTTGGCTAGGATGGATAGATAAGATCTGGCTTAGGTGGGCCACCATCAACTCCATCCAATGGCTCTTCTCTCCCTGGTTAGGATAGATTCAGGGTCTTGCTTAGGTGGGCCACCATGAGCTCCATTCAATGGCTCTTCTTCTTAAGGAGCCAAGCCTAAGAAGAAGAGCCATTGAATGGAGAGCATGGTGGCCCACCTAAGCAAGACCCTGCTTATCTATCCTAACCAGAGGAAGCCCCCAAACATTGCACCCCTCCTGGAGGCCTCCTCCAAAAGAAGACTTCAGCAGGACATTCCTCCCACTACAAGAGCCTGGGACTCAGCCTGCATTGAGCAGTCCAACGCCTGCGTAATGACGCACAGGAAGGAAACGCTCTTGGGTAGCTGTCCCCCTTAACCTTCGTCCGCCCTGGGATTAAAGCAAGGTTGATCTGATGAATGGCTGGAGGGGCAGAAGAGACTAGAATAACTTTGGGGATTTTGTGCTATGATTCATTTGAAGCAAGGGAGGAGTTTGCCGGGTCTCCCCATCAGTCAAAGGCTTCACTTCTCCTGGCTCAAGGGAAGGAAGGGCTTTAGAGAAAGAGGCAGAGGAGAATACACTAAGGGGTCTCTTTCTCTAAGGCCCTTCAGAGGACGCCTCTGAGACCCAAGGGGTGGGAAAGGAGGAGAGGAGGAAGGTGTGGGCACGTCGGGGAAGAGGGGACCAGTGAAAAGGTAGAAAGTAGTAGGAAGGAAGGAAGGAAGGAAGGAAGGAAGGAAGGAAGGAAGGTGGCACACCAGATGGATAGACTCAATCAGGAAGGTCAGGGGACTGAATTTGCAGGACCAGTTGGAGGAGAGTGGGGCTTGGAGATGTCTCATCCATAGGGTCGCCATGAGTCGGGGATGACTGGAAGGCAACCGACAACAACAAGTGACATTGGAGATTGTCAGGAGACCTTCCAGCCAGAGTCTGGAAAAAATTCAGGGACATAGTCTGGAAAAATCAGGATGCATAGGGATCTGGTAGCAACTCACTGAAAGCAACAAGCTTTGCTTTGCTTGAGCACCATCCAAAATAAAAATACCAAATAACCATACAAACTAAAACTTTCCTTAGACACCTGGGTTACTCTGTGGTCTGTCTGCTGGAGGGATTCTGGTGGGTGTTCCATTTCAAGCTCTTCTCAGATGCTGTGGCTCTAATGTTGAGATGAGGGACTTCCCTGTCTGAGTGCTCTTTGGTCTGAGGTTAGGGACCCTTTGATTTTGGAGTCGAGGAGGGGAATGTCGCTTTCTTTGCCGGCTTTTATCTCAGGTAGCAAAGGGTCATTTGGGAGGATCTGGGTGAGGCTGGCTCTTCCAAGCACTTTGCCAAATCATATAAGGCTGAAGGGATCTTCCATGACGCATTGAATGGAAGGCGTTACAGGGTTCCTAGATGTGGAGATTCTTGGAAACTCAGGGCGGTTGCAGACTGCCAGAAATAGTGCAAATTGAGTCCACTTTTAGGGTTAGGGTTAGTGCTAGGGAGTCATGGGAACTGTATTTTATTGTGGCACCAGAGCTCTCTGACAGAGAAGGCTCAACGTCTCAGGAAAAAAACCAATTCCCATGATTCCCTAGCACTATCCCTAACCCTAAAAGTGGACTCAATTTGCACTATTTCTGGCAGTCTGCAACCCCCCTAAGAAACAATCCATTTTGACACCACTTTAACTGCCAAGGCTCAAGGCGATGGAATTCTGGGGACTGTAGTTTACTGTGGCACCAGAGCTTCAAACTGCAGTCCCCAGAATTCCATCGCCTTGAGCCACGGCAGTTAAAATGGTGTCAAAGCGGATTATTTCTGCAGTGCGGATGCAGCCTCAGTTGCTAGAGCCGAACCCTGGGAGAGGCTTTTCCATTTGCAGTTTTGGTCTGGGATGCTTTGGCGAGGAGGGGAGGGTTGAAAGGCAACCGCAGCAGGTGTAACACATAAAAAGGAAGATCAAGCACTAAGAGGGGGACAACAAGCTGTGCTTGCCTCCAACTGGTCGTATCTCGATTGAGTAAAGACAGGGTGAGCCAAGAACCGTTTTCTAGCCACTAACCACAAATAGAGAAGTTATTTTTCTCGGCGTTTGATAACATTGCGACCGGGCACTGGTCAATGGAAAGGGGTATTTGCTCTTGCAACAGGCCTTTTTTTAATGGATTGCTAGCGGCTTGGCCTAAAGTTAGTATTGCAAACAGCCCTAAGGCATCCGCGTGTTTGTAGGTGACACAAGGAAGATGGTATTTTGACTCTGAATTTCTGTTTATTTTCCATTTATCACGTAGGCCAAGAGGTTTTAATCCCAAACGAAAGGAAAATAAAGGGCTATCTTTTCTTAGTCGTTTCTTTTCCTTCTCTATTTTCTTTTTCTTTTTCTTTTTTTTAAATGAAACTTTGCCTCAATTGTATACATACACACACAATCACGCGCGCACACACAAATGATTCATGCCAGTTTTCTATAAACGGAAAACGATATTATCTCTCAAAGCGGGCCAAAAAGTTCTGCCCAATAACCCCCTCCCTGGACCGATTGAGCTCAAGAGCTGGGTTAAAAAACAAAAAGACATGGACAAGAAAAAGACTGTCGCCTGGGTTGGTTTTACCCGGAGTGAACACGACCATCTCTTGCTAGTGTTTGGATTGAGTTGATCTATTTTTTAAAAAAAAGTTGCACCTAAGCCTCCAGAAGTGTTATGAGTTTGTTTCCTTGGACTCCACCTGAAAGCGCCTGCTTTGGCATTTGGGAAAGCTCCACCGTGGGCGATCCGGAGTGGAATCGGATTCAAAGGGGGGGGGGGGTTAAAGAGGACGCCAGTGTGCTTTTGCTCGCTTACTGGGAGCACTGGTTTTTGAAAAGCCTTGTCCACCAGATGGACTGGAGCCCTGCGCTCTCGGAGCTCTCCAAGCCAAAAGGACACCAGAGTGCAGTTGCAGGGCCTCCTCCAAAGCCAAGCTCCCCGTCCCCCTTTCCCCGGCTTCGATACAGAGCCTGACCATCCTAACCTTGCTTCCCAAGGTTCCGAGTTCGAATCCTGGGGTCCTTGCGCAGGAGGAGACCAAGCGTGCGGCCTGGGCTGCTTTGACCACTCGGTGCGCATTGGCTCTTCTCTTGTGCTGTGCGGCTGAAAAGCCAGCCTGGTCCTCTTGCTCCTGTCTGTAATGCGAGAGGGATTTTAACCCTTCGTCTCCCGAAGGAAACCCCCCCCCCCCCAGTGGTGGGAATGTTGGACTAGGACTCTGGGAGGCCTGGGTTCGAATCCCCGCTGGCTACGGAAACCCACTGACCAAGTCAGTTCCAGCCTCCGAGGAACGCCAGTACGAAAGACTTCTGAACATATCTTGTTCAACCTCCTTTAGGGTCGCCCCAAAGCGTGGTTTGAGTGTTGGACTGCGACTCTAGGGACCAGGGTTTGAATCCCTGCTTGGCCATGAAACTCACTAGGTGACCTTGGGCAAGTCACACGCTCTCAGCCTCAGTGGAAGGCAATGGCAAAGCTCCTCTGAACAAATCTTGCCAAGACAAACCCAGGATAATAAGTTCACTTTCGGGGCGCCCCAAGTCAGAAACGACTTGAAGGCACACAACAACAACAGCAACAGCCACACGACTTGAAGGCCCCTAAGCAACAACACAGCGATCCCTCCTCGATCTACCACCCAAAAGGTCTCTTCTCCAGAAACCAGATCTAGGGCGCACGGAGCCCGACTCCACACCTCTCATGTGTAAATAAAATAGAAATACCGCTGACCTCCCTTTGGAGAAGAAACATCCCTCGTCCGGAAACCAAGTGTCCCTTCTTAGATGGAAAGCCACCAGATTCTCTCTCCTCGCCAAGAAAGAGGATGGCTCTGGGAGTGGAAGTCCTCCTAAATAATACCTTGCCCAGGAAATTTAGCTAAAGGGTTTTATTCTTATTATTATTATCGTGTTGTTTAATTTTTTTTTCTGGACAGGTGATGTGGAGTAGAAGCATTTACCTGAGCTGACACGCCTCCAGAGAAGTCCTAAGAAGCAGAGAATGGAGACCTTTAAGTCAGCCAGCCCCTTGGCATCCAATATTTCAGGTGGAAAAGACTTTCAGGAAAGCTTTTCCCTTTGCCTCAGCAATCCTGGCCAGTTTGTTCCTTTTGGTCAGAGAACAATGATGCCTCTGTTTGCCTGCGCACAGGAGAGCAAGCCTTTGCGAAGCACCTGTCTCTCGGACTTCCTCCAGCCTCCGCCTCATATATATATATATATATATATATATATATATACAGAGAGAGAGAGAGTTTTTAAAATAATAATAACACCACTAGGACCATCATCATGAATGAACAGGTTTCCTTTATTCGTTTTCCCCTCCCTGCAACCACGAGACACGGATTGGTTATAACCATTTGTAATAATAATAATAATAATAATATTAAAAATAGGACCCATCCCTGTTTTGAGGGAAAGAGGAAAAACAAACGGAGGGAAAAGTATTTGGGGAGGCCAGATAATAGGTGAGGAAGAGGGAGGGGGGACATAGAGAAGAAGAAAAATAGGGAGATGGCCTTCCAGGCCCTCCCCTCCCTCCTTGAAAGAGACAAGGAAACTGTACAGAAGAGGAACGAAGTTACAATTCGTCTGCAAAAGAGACTGATTGTCCATCACTTGAGGCGCCTTGAAAGTCCAGGGGCTTTGGTCGCCCCCGTTTTCTTCTCTTTTCTCCCCTCCCCAGTGACTTTTGTGCACCTCTTCCCCCCCCCCCAAAAAAAGATCATCTCATGAAAAATAAAGCCCATCTTCCCTCGCCAACGACCCACCTTGAAAAGCGACCGAAAACCCAACTCCTTTCCCGTGCTTTCAGGATTGTACCATATTGCACACATCAGCGGCATAATAAATCCGAGAAGTTCTTATTTAAAAAAAGGAAGAAGGAGAAAGAGAAGGGAGAAGGAGAGTGTGGGGAAAGAGAGGAGAGAGAGAGAGAAAAGAAAAGAAAGAAAAAGAAGGAAGGAAGGAAGGAAGGAGAAAGAGAGAGGGAAAAGGGAAGGAAGAAAAGAAGGAAGGAAGGAAGAGAGAGAGAGAGAAGGAAAAAGAAGGATGAAAGGAAAGAAAGAAAAAGAAAGAAAGAAAGAAAGAAAGAAAGAAAGAAAGAAGAGAGAGGGGAAAGGAAGGAAGAAAGGAAGAAGGAAGAAAAAAGGAAGGATGGAAGGAAAGATAGAAAGAAAGAAAGAAAGAAGGAAGGAAGGAAGGAGGGAGGGAAAGAAAAAAGAAAGAGAGAGAGAGAGAGAGAGAGAGGAAGAGGGAAGGAAGGAAGGAAAGGAAGGAAAGGAAAGGAAAGGAGGAAGAAAAGAGGAAAGGAAGGAAGGAAGATTGAGGAGAGAAAAAGGAAGGATGGAAGGAAAGAAAGAAAGAGAGAAAAAGAAAGAGAGAAAGAAAGAAAGAAAGAAAGTGCGTAGCAGGAATATAAAAAAAGAAATTTTATAAATAAGGAGCGTATTTTAGAAGTGCTCCTTGAAACGGGCCGGGCTCTCTCTGTCCCGCGTTTCAAGCCTTGAGCAGAAAGGGAGGGTCAGAATCAATTATCGAGAGAGAAGATGAACGGAGGAGAGAGTCTCTTAAGCTGCCCGAAGGCGGCTGGCTGTTCAGGGGCCGCTCCTTCTCCCTCCAGGCTTCCAGAGCACCATTTTGGCACCATCGGGACAAAAGAAAGGGCCCCAGGGAAACACACACACACACACACACACACACACACCCGCCCTTTTTACCCCTCCTGGCGAACAGCCCCCACCCCCCTTTAAATAGAAGAACATCATTTTTAAAAATAGATAAATAGAAACGTTCCACCTCACCATTCGAGAATTATGGTTCTTTTTTTTTCTTTTTTTTTTAAGGAGCATTATTATCATCAATTATCATTATTGTTGTTATTGTTATTATGGAACACACACCCCATCCAAACAAACAAACAAACAAACAAAAGGTCAGCCAGGCAGGAGGAAAGGAGGAATTTCTTCAAAAACATAAAGTCAGCCAGGCAAGAGGAAAGGAGGAATTCCTCTCTCTGTCTCTCTCAAAAATTAAAGGCAGCCAGGTAGACAGAAAGAGGAATCTCTCCAACAAAAAGAAAGCCAGGCAAAAGGAAAGAGGAATCTCTCCCAAAAAATAAAGTCAGCCAGACTGGAGGAAAGGAGGGATCTCTCTCTCTCTGTCACTCTCAAAAATAAAATAAATAAAATCAGCCAAGCAGGAGTAAAGGAGGGATAACGCTTTTTCTCTCTCAAAAAAAGAGAAAGTCAGCTAGACTAGAGGAAAGAAGGGATCTCTCTCTCTGTCTCTTTCTGGCTCTCTCTCAAAAATAAAATAAATCAAATCAGCCAGGCAAGAGGAAAGGAGGAATCTTTAAGCCTGGCTACGATGACTTTGCAGAGACGGCGCGGGCAGACTGATAAAGAAAATATAAATACATACATATTTATATATATATTTATATATATATATATATAATACTAAGGAGGAGAAGCTCTTTCCTTCTTTCCAGCTGCTCCTAGGAGGGGGCCCGATCTCTCTCTTCCGCCGAGGGGAAGGCAGGCCAGAGGCAGGCTGGGTGAGGTGCCACTCTCTCAACCTCTTTCTCCAAGGTTGTTTTCTCTCCCCCCTCCCCCTCCCCCCTCTTCCCTTTCAAAGAAGCCTCCCTGCCCCCTCCCCCTCCCTCTTTCTCTCTCTCTCTCTCTGGGTCCTCCTGCCTCCCTGTCGTCCCCCTGGGTCTGCCGCCTGAGCCAGGCCGAGGTCCTTCCTCTCAGACGGGCCGCAGGAGGGGCACCGAGGCCACCCCCACCGGGTGGGAGTAGTAGACCGGGTGCGGGAAGGTGAGCAAGGGCTGGCTCACGGGGGTCGGCCCCCCAGCCGCTCCGGACCCCGCTCCGGACCCCGCTCCGGCTCCGGCTCCGGCTCCTGCCGCTCCGTCGGGGCCGGCGCTTTCGTGGTAGAGGATGGGGACGCGGACGATGCGCTGGGCGGCGGCGTGGCTGAGGTTGGCGGCCTCCAGCTCGGCGGCCAGCTGCCGCTTCCACTTGTTGCGCCGGTTCTGGAACCAGATCTTGACCTGGGTCTCGGTCAGGTGGAGGCTGGAGGCCAGGCCGGCCCTCTCGGAGCTGCTCAGGTAGCGCTTCAGGTCGAAGGTGGACTCCAGCTGGAAGACCTGGCTCCGGGAGAAGACGGTGCGGGTCTTCTTCTTCCGGCACGAGGGCTTCTTCTCCTCCCCGCCGCCGCCGCCGGGGCCGCCTCCGCCGGGGCCGCCTCCGCCGGGGCTGGGGCTGCTGACCCCGCCGGGACCCTCGCCCCCCGCCGGGACCCCGCGGCGCCCGGGCCAGTCCTCCCCGCCGCTCCCGCCCTCCCCCTCGTCCTCCTCCTCGTCCTCCTCTTCGTCCTCCTCCTCCTCCTCGTCCTCCTCCTCGTCCTCTTTCTTGCCCTCCTCCGCGTCGCTCTCCTCCAGGAGGATCGCCTCGGGCCTCCGGGAGCCCAGCGCCTTGGCCGCCCGCGCCGCCTGGGACAAGGCCTCCTCCGGGGAGCCCCCCTCCGTCCCTCCCGAGGACGGCGGCGAGGAGGCGCTCAGCAGGGATTTCTCCAGGGAAACTGGAAGGAAAGGAGACACCGAGAGAGAGGGAGGGAGGGAGGGAGGGAGGAAGGAAGGGAGGAAGGAAGGAAGGAAGGAAGGGAGGGAGGGAGGGAGGGAGGGAGGGAGGGAGGGAGGGAGGAAGGAAGGAAGGGAGGAAGGAAGGAAGGAAGGAAGGAAGGAAGAAAAGGAGGGAGGCAGGAAGGAAGGAAGGAAGGAAAGAAAGAAGGGAGGGAAGGAAGAAGGGAGGGAGAGAAAGAAAGAGAGAGAGACAGGAAGGGAGGAGGAAGGGGAAGACAGAGAGAGAGGAAAGAAAGAAGGAAGAGAGAAGGAGAGAGGAAGGAAAGAAGGGAGGGAGAGAGGAAGGAAGGAAGGAAGGACAAGAGGGAGAGAGAGGAAGGGAGGAAAGGGGGAGGAAGGGGAAGAGAGAAAGAGAGAAAGAGAGGAAAGAAGGAAGGAAGAGAGAGAGGAAGGAAAGAAGGAAGAAAGGCAGAGAGGGAGGGAGGGAAGGAAGGAAAGAGAGAAAGAGAGACAGACAGAAGGGAGGAGAAGGGGGAAGAGAGAGAGGAAGGAAGGAAGGAAGGAAAAGAGGGAGGAGGAGGGAAAGAGAGAGAGAGAGAGAGAGAGATTACAAGCGGCAGTCAAGATTTTCCTCCCAATGGATGCAGTCTTGGTTTCTCTTTATGTAGAGAGATCTTGCAGCACCATTGAAACTAACTGAAAGAAAGAAGTTGGCAGCATGAGCTTTCCTAGATTTAAGCCTACTTCCCCCAAATACATTTCATAGATTTAAGTCTACGTCCACTAAATGCATCTGAGGAAGTATACTTAAGTCTACGAAAGTTCATGCTGCCAACTTCCTTCTTTCAGTTAGGTGTTCTCTACATACGGATTCTACTGACTAACACGGATATATCTTTCAGTTTCTCTTCTGTTGTTGTTGTGAGCCTTCATGTCGTTTCCAACTGATGGCAACCTTAAGGCTGAGCAGGGTTTTCTTGGCAAGTTTCTTCAGAGGGGTTTGCCATGGCCATCCTCTGAGGCTGAGAGAGCGTGACTTGCCCAAGGTCACCCCCAGTGGATTTTCATGGCCCAGCTAGATTGAAGCCCTGGTCTCAGTCCACTACACCACGCTGGCCTTCTCTGTCTTCCCCTAAACACGTTCCTTTGAAAATCCGCACTGCAGGAATAAATCAGTTTGAGCCCGCTTTCACTGCCATGGCTCCATGCCATGGAATCCTGGGAATGGTGGATAGTGGGTGCACCCGAGCAAAGCCCATACAACATAGACCTGCATAAATAACCCAGTTTGACCCTCAGTTTAACTGCTACGGCTCCATGCTATGGGATTTCTGGGAATTGTCAGTTTTGTGAGACATTTCGCCTTCTCTCCCAGAGAGATCTGGCGCCCAACCAACTACCAATCCCAGAATTCCATAGCACGGAGCCATGGTAGTTAAAGTGGGGTCAAAGTGGATTATTTCTGCAGTGTGGATGCAGCCTAGGTCCATAGATCAGCGTGTTTATGCAGGAGAAAGGCCACTTCAGCTATGTGGGGCTAATAATAATAATAATAATAATAATATAGTAATTATTATTATTTATCACTCGCCTTTCTCTAGGGATCAAGTGAGGAACAACCACAATTAATAGGCAAACCACATCAGTTAAAAATACATCAGTTTAAACACTCAATAGTTTAAAAAGCCAAACAAGATACACACACATTCAAGGTGCCCTGATCCGAAGAAAGGAGGATAGGAAGCTAAAGCCGGATTCTCAGAGGCTTCAAAAGCTCCCACTTCCAAGAAACTCCGACTGTGGCAACTCAGAAATAAATAAAGGCCCCTGGGTCCAAGGGGCCTCGATGCCAGGGAAGCTTGTAGCGCAGCCAGACCGGTTTTTGGCCCCTGGTTTTGGAAAAGCCACAAGGACTCAGGCCACAAAGAAGAGAAGGGGCTGCAAGCCTGGAGCGAAGCCTCCCCGTTTTGCTTGACGCCCAAGACAGAGCCTGGCTCTCGGTCGGCGGCGAGTGGAGATGACTTTCCAGGAAGAAAATCCAAGGCTTGGAGCCCGAGATTAAGATCCCAAATGGACCTCCTTGGAAGTGAAGTCCAGTGAGTTTCAAGTCCGGGGACTTTCGGGACTTTCTCAACCTGCCCTTTCCCTCCCGTCCTTTGACACCCAACAGAGTTGCACAGTCAGATTTGCTTGGATCGAAACTTTATGTGTAATAAACTTCCTCGGAAATAAGTCCTGGTCGTTTGAAGGGGGACTTGCCTCCACAGAAGAGGATTTGGGATTCGGAGCGAGAGAGGGAAAGGCACTCAAACCCATTGGGACAAGCACCATCAATCCCTCCTAGGAGATCCAGGGTGCAAACCGGGTTCCCTAAGGAGCCCTGAACCTGGGGAAGGGAGACCCAAGAGGGAGCGAAAAGGGACCCCCCCCCCCTTGGTGGTCTACTAGTAACTCTACAAGAGTTTGAAGGACCCCCCCTCCTTGCTATCCAGGCCAAAGCCAGATGTTCTCCTAGCCACTTCTCCAAATTAGAGATGACTGAGGTCTCCCTCCTAGCTGATCCCACCCGATCCCTGGAAGAAACGATCTCCCCGGGGAAGGAGGCCTTGTCTTGAGGTGAAGGTGGGGGAGACCTGGCTGGGCCTGGAGAAGAGCGACAGTGGAAGAAAGCAACAAGGGAAGGAGAAGAGGAGGAAGGAGAAGGGGAAGAGGAAGATAGAGAAGGGGAAGGGGAAGAGGAAGAAGGAGGAGAAGGGGAAGGAGAAGGAGAAGAAGGGGAAGAAGGAGGAGGAGGAGGAGAAGAAGGAGAAGTTGAAGGAGAAGGAGGAAAAGTTGAAGGAGAAGGGGAAGGGAAAGAGGAAGAAGGAGGAGAAGGGGAAGGAGCAGGAGGAGGAGGACGAGGGGAAGAAGGAGAAGGGGAAGGAGGAAAAGGGGAAGGAGGAGGAGAGGAAGAAAGAGAAGTTGAAGGAGAAGGAGGAAAACTTGAAGGAGAAGGGGAAGGGAAAGAGGAAGAAGGAGGAGAAGGGGAAGGAGCAGGAGGAGGAGGACGAGGGGAAGGAGGAGAAGGGGAAGGAGGAGGAGAGGAAGAAAGAGAAGTTGAAGGAGAAGGAGGAAAACTTGAAGGAGAAGGGGAAGGGAAAGAGGAAGAAGGAGGAGAAGGGGAAGGAGCAGGAGGAGGAGGACGAGGGGAAGGAGGAGAAGGGGAAGGAGGAAAAAGGGAAGGAGGAGGAGAGGAAGAAAGAGAAGTTGAAGGAGAAGGGAAAGAGGAAGAAGGAGGAGGAGGAGAAGGAGAAGAAGAAGGGAAATAGGAAGGAGGAGGAGGAGAAGGGGAAGAAGAAGAGGGAGAGGGAGGAGGAGAAGAAGAAGTTGAAGGAGAAATTGAAGGAGAAGGGGAAGAAGTGGTAGGAGAAGGAGAAGGGAAAGAGGAAGGAGGAGGAGGAGTTGTTGAAGTTGAAGGAGAAGGAGAAGAAGGGGAAGGAGAAGGAGAAGAGAAAGGAAGAGAAGGAGGGGTTGAAGGAGAAGAAGTTGAAGGGCAAGGAGAAGAGGAAGAGGAAGAGGGAGGAGGGGGAGAAGCAGAAGGAGAAGGAGAAGGAGAAGGAAGAGGAGGAGGAGGAGGATTAGAAGGAGAAGAAGGAAGAGGGGAAGGAGAAGGAAGTGGCCCAGAAGGAGACCCCCCCGACCCCCCCCTCCGGCTGGAAGGACCAGGGCTTCCTCCCTCCCTCCCGGGAGTCCCTGCCCGCCTGCCTGCCTCCCTCCTCCCGGGCGTCGAGGGCTGGTGCCAGGGTCCGGGGTCCCTCCGGTACCTTCGTTCCTGGGGAAGTGTCCGGCTCCGGCTCCTGCTCCGGGGGCGGCGAGGCTGTAGGGGTACCACCAGGCGGGGCTCCTCTCCAGGTAGTGGGCCGGGAGGGCGAAGCGCTGGGCGGCGGCGGCGGCGGCGGCGGCGGGGAGGTCGAAGCGGGGGAAGGCGAGCTCGGCCAGCGGGGAGAGGGCGAAGCCGGCCCCCTCCAGAGCCCCCTTGGCCACCGCCGGAGGGAAGAGCGCCCTGGGCTGCTTGGGGGCCGCCTTCGGAGGGCCGCCATGGAGCAGGTTCCTGATGGAGAAGGGCGACTCCTTGGCCTCAGGCGGCGGCGGCGGAGGAGGCGGCGGCTGCGAGGAGGAGGAGGAGGAGGAGGGGGCTGGGGGCTGCCTGGGGGGCTCCGCTCCGGTCTCCGGCATCCTCCGGCCTCGCGCCCCTTGGGCCTTCTTCACACGGGGCTCCGGAGTGGCTCCGAATTGGCCCCGAGCATCACCCGGAACGGACGGAGGGAAGGGAAGAGGAGGAGGAGGAGGAGGAGGAGGAGGAAGGATTTGGAGGGGGCGCCTCCCCTCCCCTCCCCTCCCTTTGACCTTTCGTGGAGGGGGGGAGCCCCCGAGGCGGCTGGGTCCCGCGTCAACAACCCTGTGTAGACCCGAAGTCTGCCCACCCGGCAAGTGGGGAGATCCACTGAAGAGTGAGCTCCAAGTGGAGGGCGGTGGGAAGAGCCCCCGAGGGAGGGCGGCTTCAGGCAGGGCTGGGAGCGGAGGCGGCAGCGGAGGCTGTGGGGCCCAGGACGCTCCGGTTCCCGCTCGGCAGCAGAGCGAAGAGGAGAGAGTGAGGGAGTGTGGAAGGGAGGGGAAGGGAGAAAGAGAGAGAGAGAGAGAGAGAGAGGGAGGGAGGGAGGGAGAGAGAGAGGCAGGCGGACCCCCCCCTCCTCCTCCTCCCCTCCCTCCCTCCCTCCCTCGGCTTGGGTCCCCTTGACTCAGGGCTCCCCAGCTCGCCTCTTATTGGCTTTAAAGAGTCCAATTAGGCAGCAAATGAGGAGGAGGAGGAGGAGGCTATGGGCACAAAAGGAGGGCGGCCGACGCTGGGATGCAGAGGCAGAGCTGGGGACCACGCCGTCCCTTCTTCCCCCCCTTCTCCATCTCTCCAACCACAAAGAAGGGGGCAAAGATATATATATATATATATATATATATATATACACACACTTACACACACACATATATATATATATACGTACATATACATATATATATATATATACACACACATACATATATACATATATATATATATATATATGTATATATATGTATATGTACGTGTATATATGTGTGTGTATACACACATATATATACACGTACATATACATATGATCACATATATGTGATATATATCTATATATATACACACACACACACAATATACATATAACCACATATATGTGATATATATCTCTATATACACACACAATATACATATAACCACATATATGTGATATATATCTCTATATACACACACAATATACATATAACCACATATATGTGATATATATCTCTATATACACACACAATATACATATTATCACATATATGTGATATATATCTCTATATACACACACAATATACATATAACCACATATATGTGATATATATCTATATACGCACACACACAATATACATATAACCACATCTATGTGCTATGTACCTAGAATATACTCTCTACAGCCACCCCGCCGCCCTCCCTCGGGCAGGATCCCAGGAGGGGCGCCCCTTTTCCCTCCTCCTCCCTCCTGGGCGCCCACTCCTCTTCTGCCCCGCAGGAAAGCAAGAAAGGCCTTTAGGATCGGGGCTGGGCTGGGTCCTGGGAAGAAGGGGAAGGGCTTTCCTTGGCTTTGTGGGGGCTCTGGGGGCTCTGGTCTCTTTTCCCCAGAGTCGGGGGTCAAAAGGGGGGATGAGGATCGTTCTCCCTGGGAAACTCGCCTTCACCTAAAGCGAGAGGGTTTGGGGAACCTGGGGACTCTTGTCTTTCCTCCTGACTTTTCTTCCACTTTCTGCTTTAGTTTTTAAGTATATTATTATTATTATTATTAGTAGTAGTAGTAGTAGTATTGGTTCGTAGGGCAAAGGGCCCTTTTCCAGCCCATCCTTAGGAATATTTGGAAGCCCTCTTGAAGCGCCAGATCCAAAGTTTCCCATGAAGCGGTTTCCCTGCCCTAGAGGTCCAAGCCACCCTTCAGAAACCATCCAGTTTGAGACCGCTTTCACTGCCCTGGCTCAGTGCTAGGGGGTCCTGGGAATTGTAGTTTGTTGTGGCCCCAGAGCTCTCCTTGACAGAGAAGGCTCAATGTCTCACCCAAGTCCTTGCCTCCCAGTTATTTCCGCAGAGAAACCAAGATAAGGGGAGACTACAGTTCCCAACAAACACCTTTCGGAGAAAAGGGGAGACGAGGCTGCATCCGCGCTGCAGAAATAATCCAGTTTGACACCACTTTTAACTCCCACGGCTCAGTGCTATGGAATTCTGGGAATTGCGGTTTTGTGAGCTTATTTAGCCTTCTCTGCCAGAGAGCTCTGGTGCCACAACAAACTACAAATCCCATAGCCTGGAACCACGGCAGTTAAAGAAAGCAGTGTCATGCTGGGTTATTTCTGCAATACGGATGCACCTTGTGGTTTTTCTTTTCGTTTTCTTTTTTCTTCTCCTAAACGCGTTTATTGGGAACTGTATCATGCAAGGCACCGTCAGGGGGACTTCATTTCAAACCTGTCCTTAACCTGCCAGTTAAAGTGGTGCTAAGGCGGATTATTCCTCCAGTGCGGATGCAGCCTTCAAAGGCGCAACGCGAGGCAGGAGAAGACGTTTCCTCCAGAAGGAAGCAGCAGCAGCAGCAGCCTCCTAAAGTCCGCATCTTCTTTATTTATTTCCAAATCGAGCGGCATCAATGGCTCTTTCCAGTCACTCCCATTACCGCCTCTGCCTTTTCCTTTTAAACTGGAAGTTTGTAGTTTTTATGGTTTTTTTTTCCCCTGGGTTTTTAGGATTTTATTTTATTTTATTTTATTTTGGCAGTCAAACTGGAAAGAAAATCGGACCGAAAAATATTTTTCTTTTTAAAATGTCCCTTTCTCATTTGGGCAGGGGAGGAAGGAAGGAAGGAAGGATGGAAGGGAAAGACCCTGTTTTACAAAATAATTTCTGCAAGAGGAAATGATTTTGCTCATCCCCCGTGAAGTGAAAGGGAAAGGTCATTTGCAAGGGAATCGGAATCGCTGGACTGCCACTGGATCAATCAAAATAATGCATTTTAATTTGCTATATATATATTTAATTGTGGCTTCCTAACTCGTTGTCAATTTCTCCGCGAAATCCTCCCTGACCTCGCTTACAGATTGTTCCAAGTTATATCTGTTCTTGAGCAGGTGTTAATGGGTTTTTAAAAACCAGATTTCACTTTCTCAATGGCTTAGACCTCTTCCTCCTTTGACACCCCCAGAATGGTCTTTTAAGGACTCTTTCCTGGGATTAAACGCAGATTTCCTATTTGGTCTTAAAACTTCTTGGCGGGGGAGAAATTGAGACAGAGGGAATAAACTTCCAGGAGTGGATCATGTCATTTTTGGGAGATTAAAAAATCCCCTCTGAATCCCAGGGATTTTTCTCTCCTCCAAACCCCCAGAATCGGGCTAACTTGATTGATTTTAAATGCATTGAAAACCGGATCAGGATGGAGATGCCAAAAAAGAAATAGGAGCAGTGGATGAGATTTTACTTTTCCCTTCGTGTTTCATGTTCTTCCCCAGAATGGAAAAACAAAATGAGTCTTCTCAGATGTAGAATGCCCATATATATATATATGAAAAAGATCTAAACAAATTGCACAAAACTTAAATGCATTACTGCTGGAAGCATCCAGGTGTTGGGCGCTTTGTTTTCTCTGTTGCTCAGGAAAAAGGCTTGTGATAGCTGTCCTAATAATAATAATAATAATAATAGGATGATGTAGATAAGCGTGTTAGTCGGTGTTGGTCTCGAAGTTGTTGGTTTCTGAGACGCAATTTCCCTGATATCCAGATGATGCTACAGATGGTTTTGGCCCTGAAAAACCAGAGATTGGGGGGCTTTCAAGCTAGAAGTCAGATAAACACAGACCCACTGAAGTGTGATTCCTGTGATGGTTTGTGCCACGTGGCACAATGTTGTTGTTGTTGTTGTTGTATGCCTTCAAGTCGTTTCCGATTTATAGAGACCCTAAGGCGATCATTTCTTGGCAAAGTTATTCAAAGTGGGCTTGCCATTGCTGAGGCTGAGAGAGTGTGACATGCCCAAGGTTACCCAGCGGGTTTCATGGCCAAGCTGGGATTCATTCCCTGGTCTCCCAGTGTCTTAGTCCAATGCTCAAACCACTCCACCACAAATAAAGCACTCTTCTATGCCTTTTGACCTGTACCCACAATCTCTACTTTTAGCTCTTGTATTCGGTGGCTACACTACACTCCTCCGCACCCAGGTCGGCTTAATTCCGAGTATGCGCCTCTAAACATCGCGCTCTTAGGCGGCAATCTCTTTAGCCTGCATCCGAATTGCAGAAATAATCCAGGTTGACACCGCTTTAACTGCCATGGCTCAATGCTATGGAATCCTGGGAACTGCAGTTTGTGTGCCACCAGAGTTCTCTGACACCAGAGATTAGATGTATCACAAAACTACAGTTCCCAGAATCCCATAGCATTGAGCCATGACAGTTAAAGTGGTGTCAACCTGGATTATTGCCGCAGTGCGGATGCAGCCTCTGCTGTATAGAGACGCACAGTTACTTTTGGGTGTATCTGAACATCAGCCATTTGCTGGGGTTTTGTGAGACATTTCTGCTTTAGTTCTGGTGCCACAACAAACTGCAAGTCCCAGAGTTCCATAGCATTGAGCCACGGCAGTTATAGCGGCGTTAAACTGGATTATTTCTGCAGTTTGGATGCAGCCTTGGACCCCATTTACCTTCGGATAATTCCCATTACAATCAACGGGAGTTGTTTGTGGTTAGCCATGTGTGTTGTTCATCTTTTCTTTTCCATTTTGTGCGGACACACACACACACACGGAGCTAAAAGGATTGTGGTTTCAAACAACTCGCACACCAGTACTGGAAAATCAATATATATATATATTGATTTTCCAGTACTGGTGCAGGTATATAGAATAGATAGATATATATTTCCCACTCTAGAAAACTAAAGCGGACAGCGCCCTCTCTCGGCCATTCCTATGACTGAAATCCCTTTTTCAGGGGACTTGCTCGGGACAAACTAGAGAGGAGGAACAATAGCAAATCCTCCCTCAAGATCCACAAGGTCCTAAAAATTAAACAGTTTTCCTGTGCCATGACCTTTAATCGACTAGTCTCCCATTTATGAGGAAATAAATACACAGCCCAGAGTCCTCCTGAACTACTTGGAAAAGTAAGGATTTGTGTGCATGAGTTGATCTTATGCACACAATATAAAAAAACATCTTGCAGGACTCTTCCTTATGAATGAAAAAGGCTCTGGTCTATGAAAGTCTTGTCTCATAAGTAACACAGCAACCCCCTTTGTGTTTAATGTGCTTGCTGTAAGCAGCAACATCATGGGGAGGCCAATTCAAAAGGAAGTCCCTTGGGGTTTTTACTTCAAGGCAAATGGGATTTGAATTGTAGCCTAAAAGGAATCCCATGCATGTCAACCTCCCTGACTTCAGTGGGACCTTCTCCCAGGTAGTTAGGCATAGGATTTACAGCTTCAGAGGGCAATCTCATGCATGTCTACTCAGAAGCAGAGTAGGCCCTCCACATTCACTGGGGTTAGGAATGCAGGACCCCCATGAAAGTGGAAAAAACACAAATTAATAAAAAAAAACACACCACTTTTTAAAACCTGAGAGAACACCTCTTTAGGAATCTATAAGTCCTTAAAGTGCAACTCTATGGTCAACACCTGGTGGAAGGTAACCACAAAAATCACACAAATGCCCAGAGAAGTGTTTGTTTTTTTCTAGGAATCTCTAGGTCCTCCAGCATCCAGCAGATCTTTATGATCAGCTTGCAGCAGAGTCATACTGGTGGCATAACAAACTACAGCACAGTTCCCAGAATTCCATAGCATTGAGCCATGGCAGTTAAAGTGTTCTCAAAGTGGATTATTTCTGCAGTGTGGATGCAGCCTTAGAGATTCCTTTGCTTGTTGTTAACCCTCAAGTTGAACCCTCCTCCATTCATTGTGACTCTGTGAATGAGACATCTCCAAGACCTTCTGTCCTCCACTGCTCTGCTCAGGTTCTGCAAATTCATGCCCATGACCTCTCAGAGTCCATCTGTCTCTTCAGGCCTTTGCAGATTGCTAGAAATAGTGCAAACTGAGTACATTTTAAGGGTTAGGGTTAGTGAATCATGAGAACTGTAGTTTATTGTGGCACCAGAGCTCTCTGACAGAGAAGGCTCAATGTCTCAGAAAAAAAACCCCAATTCCCATGATTCCCTAGCATTAACCCTAACCCTTAAAGTGGACTCAATTTGCACTATTTCTGGCAGTCTGCAAAGGCCCTTCCTCTCTTTCTTCTGCCCTTTACCTTTCCTAGCACTATTGTCTTTTCTAATGCTGTCAGAGAGAACATGTTAATCAATTCCGTGAATAATCAATAAGCAAAAGTCAAAGCCACAAATGAGGAGGGCTCACTCTATGTCCCTTTGTCTTCTATGGGGCCTGCTTGGATGTAGAGTGATAGTTTAACAGATCTCATCTACATCTCATATAGAGTGATAGTTTAACAAGATTTCATCTACATCTCATATAGAGTGATAGTTTAATAAGATCGCATATACATCTCCTCAGAAGTAGCTCTCACTGAGTTATTGGTATGGTCAATGTAGGTTCAGGACTGGGACTTAGATGTTCAACCCTCTACCATTTATCAAGCTCCACAAGCTTAGTATTATATGGGCAAGAGCATGGATTGTGTACACAGAATAGGACTTTTGTTTCAGCCAGCATGTGTTTATCAGTAGCACAAGGGCATACTCAAAGGAAAGATAGGTATTTGAAGGCCTGGTATTTGCTCAAAAGGGAGACAGAGCCAAAGATCAAGCAATCTTGCCTCCTGTCCCAATATTTGTTTAAATATTGATGGTGAGTGGTGTTGAGAGAGTGCTTCTATTTCTGGTGCTTGCCTAGTGACGTCTCTTGCACTGCAGTCCTAGACAGTTTGGCTGCTTAATGCCATTCACTTCAGTAGGATTGAAGCATCCCTTACTTACTGCAGCAATTAATGTAATAAAATCCAGGGCATGTTTTTGGACTGAGTGCCAAGCACCTAGAGATGACACAGCAAAAGAAATACTGAAGCAAAACCAGAAGAGCAGGTTAGGAAGAATGGTAGCGGTTTAACCCATAGCATCTGCTTCTGGTTACAATCTTAACCTGGAAGGAACCTGGAAATATCTAAATTTGGCTCTTTCAGGTACTGCAAGGGCTTCAAGGGATTTGGGACTTTCCAAGGGTGGCTGGGAAATCTTCCTCAAAGATCCTTGCAGCACCCTGCACTTTGGAGGGCTAGGGAAACCTCCAGCAGAAAAGGAAAGATCAATAGAGTTAATCCTTAGTGAGCTAAAATGCAATGCCTTTAAGTTGGAGGGAGCAAACTTTAACAGTTAAATCTGTTCTTAAATTGCTCTTTATGTTTACATTAGATGACAACGAAGTCTTGCCAGAAAAAAATAACTCATGTACAGTCTGGACCATTGAAGTTCAGTGGTTTGTTAATTCTGCTAACTCCTCCTGAAAGGGGATACATATGTTAGTTGAGAACATGACCAAATCACTCTCCACATTCTTTGACTATCTTCAACCACAGTTAGTTGGGAACAAAGTATTGGATGGGGGGGGGGCAACTTGGGGATTGTTTCCATGTTTTCAAAACATTTTTAAAGTAACTACTATTTTCTAATGACACATTTCCTCTTTGTAGTCTGCATCTGATCTCTTGGAATTATTGTTTTGTCCCCCCACCCCCAAGGACATGACATAGTGTTTTGAGTGTTGGATTATAACTCTGGAGACTGTGGAGACCAGGGTTTGATTCCCAGCTCAACCCACTGGGTGACCTTGGGCAAGTCACACTCTCTCAGCCTCAGGGGAAAGCAATGACAAATTTTATCTAAACAAATCTTGTAAAGAAAACCCCAGGATAGGTTTGCTTTAGGGTTGCTATAACTCAGAATTGACTTGAAAGCACACAACACACACCTCACATTTCCTCTCCTCCTCTTGTCCTGCTCTCATATTCAATTCTTTCTTCTGTTCTTCTTCTCTGATGATCCAGCCAGGTAGTTTCTCTGCATGTACTTAGAAAGATCATGATGTACAACAATACTCCCTGACTTCAGTGGGACCTTCTTATAGAAATATTGTAAAGATTATGGGGATTAAACATATGAAGTGATTTGAAATATGGTGAAAATAATTTTTAAAATGTCTATGCTGTTTTAAATTGAAACACAGTCAGCCCTCCATATCCACAGATTCTTTATCCATGGATTCAACCATTCAGGGCTTGAAAATATTTTTAAAATACATTATAAATTCCAAAAATCAAAGCTTGATTTTGCCATTTTGCCATGCTTTTAATGCTGCTTCATTTCTTGTACCTTGTGATAGTTGCACATAGCAACAGAACAGTCTTCAATCATCAACCATCAAAATGGATTCAAATTTCCATTTTGAGATAGGGACAGCTGGCAGTTTCCATGTCAGTGGAAAGGTGAATCTGTTAGGAATCTTAGTCTGAACTTTAAGATATTCTGAATTCTGTTCTCAAAACACTATTCCAAGGAGCTACCTTGCATAACAACTTTCATATTCACCCTAAAACATGGATTCATCTCTCCACTGACATGGAAGCCACCAGCTACTACTGGCTGGGGAATCAGATCCACCAGTTGCCATTCTTTAACATTCTGAACTGTGACAACTTCACGGTGGTTGAAGCATGTTAAGAGGTAATTTCAATTGATTTAGAGTCTGCAAGCACTCTGGGAGAGATGCTGAAACAGAAGGGAAGGTAGAGAGAATTTCTCCTGGATAGAGAAGACACAGGATACAGAACCAGTGTAAACCATCACTAATGGATTGGATAAGGACAAACAAATTGAAACTTAATCCAGACAAGGTCAGTTGAAAGGCAGATCAGGGAATAGGGATTCACTGTGTTAGATGGGGTGACACTCCCCCAAAGATGCATGTTTGCAGTTTGGGTGTACTCCTGGAATTGAACCTAGAGGCCCAGGTTTCTGCACTCCTACCACTGTTGCAAGCATGGTTGGTGGGGACACAAGAGAGGGCCTTCTCAGTGGCTGTCCCTAGATTCTGGAACTTCTTTCCTAGGGAGGTCAGAATTTGCTGTTGTTGTGTTTCCAACTTATGGTGACCCTAAGGTAGACCTATCAAGAGGTTGTTGGTTTTTTTGGGTGCAAGTTTCTTCAGAGGGGGTTTGCCATAGCCATCCTTTGAGAGAGCATGACTTGCCCAAAGTCATCCAGTGGATTTCATGGCTGAGCTGGGATTTGAACTCTTTTCTCCAGAGTCATAGCCCAATGCTGGCTCTCAATTAAACATATAAACCATTAAAAACCTACAAAAATTAAAACTAAATTATGCATCTACCCCTGCCCCCAAGAAGTTTTCCTGCAAGCAATTACACTAGTCCCTCCACATTTGTTAAGGTTAGGGGCACAGGACCCCTGTGAATGTGTGAAAAGTGCAAATAACAAAAACACTATGCTTTTACCTGAGACAACACCTCTCTAGGAATCTCTAGGTCTTCCAGTGCAACTCTGTGGTCAACACCTGCCAGACATTGACCATAGAATTGCACTGGAGGAGCTACAAATGCCTAGTGGAGTGTTCTCTCTAGGAATCTCTAGGTCCTTCAGTGCCACTTTTGGTTAAAGTTGACCATAGAGTTGCTCTGGATGACCTACATATTCCTAGAGGAAACATATTTATAAAATCCATGAATAATCAAATCTGCAAAAGCCAAAGCTGCAAATGTGGAGGGACGAGTGTATTCATTAAGAGCCTGCTTGAACAAGACGTTTCTTTGCCTGTCAGATATTCAAGGTGTTTATACCATCACTTCCTAAAGCAGGAGCAGGCAATCTGTGGCCTTCTAGATATTGCTAGATTATAACACCCACTAAACCTAGGTCTTGGGTAAAGGATTACTGGGATTGTAGTCAAATCACACCTGGAGGACAAGGAGCTGCTCCACCTTGTTCTAAAGAAATCACCAGTGGCCAGAGAGAATTCAGGAAAGACAACCTTCCTCTGGCTTCCTTAGCATCGTGTGTCCCAGAAGAAAGGCAGAAGAAGATAAATTTAAGTTGAGGAACTCAAATGTATTAGCAGAAAGGAGGTATATAAATGTGAATAAATAAACAGAATGAAATATGTAATGCCATGGCTGGCAGAAGAGATTTTTCTGCCTGGGGTAGAACAGCAAATGGCAACCTCTACCATAGTTAAGATGCATAGCACACAAGGCTGGTAAATTTATTTTGGGTATTGAGACAGAAAATACCACAAGCACCTCTTCCTGGGAATAGAAATATGTTAAATAACTAAACAATTTGATGACTTTTCAGGACAATTGCACACACAACCCAGTTACTCTATTAAAGATAAAGGTAAAGTTATTTCCCGTTGACAAGGTTGTCAAGTCTTGTCCGACCGTAGGGGGTGGTGCTCATCTCTGTTACTAAGCTGAAGAGCCAACGTTGTCAGAGACTACTCTGTGATCATGTGGCCATCATGATTGCACACCACACTGTTTACCTTCCCACCAAAGTGGTACCTATTTATCTACAGTGGTACCTCTACTTATGAAATTAATCCGTTCCGACAGCCATTTTGTAAGTAGAAAATTTCGTAAGTAGAAGCAAATTTAACATTGAAAATGCCTAATCCGTTCCGCAGCGAGGCTGGGGCCGGCCTCGCTGCTCTATGGGCCTGGTCGCTGAAGCGGTCGCTTTGGCGACCAAGCCCATAGAAGAGCGAGGCCAGGGTTAAAGGGAGAGCACGTCCCTTTAGCCCCGGCCTCTTTGCTCTTCTATGGGCCTGGTCACCAAAGCGGCGACCAGGCCCATAGGAGAGCCATGCCTGGGTTAAAGGAACAGCGCGTCCCTTTAGCCCCGGCCTCTTTGCTTTCTATGGGCCTGGTCACCAAAGCGGCAACCAGGCCCATAGGAGAGCCATGCCTGGGTTAAAGGGACAGCGCGTCCCTTTAGCCCAGGCCTCTTTGCTTTTTATGGCCTGGTCGCCGAAGCGGCGACCAGGCCCATAGGAGAGCCATGCCTGGGTTAAAGGGACAGCGCATCCCTTTAGCCCTGGCCTCTTTGCTCTATGGGCTCGGTCGCCGCTTCGACCAGGCCCATAGAAGAGCGAGGCCGGGGTTAAAGGGACGCGCTGTCCCTTTAACTCCAGCCTCGCTCTCCTATCGGCTTGGGCTCCGAAGCGGTTACTTCGGAGCCCAAGCCCATAGAGCAAAGAGGCCGGGGCTAAAGGGACGCCACGTCCCTTTAACGCCAGCCTCACTGCTCTATGGGCTTGGTCCTCCGAGTGGAGGAGGACTTCTCTGCTTGGGGAACCGAGCCCATAAAGCAGCGAAGCCGGGGCTAAAGGGGGGACACCGCTGGCGTCCCTTTAATGCCGGCCTCGCTGCTCTATGGGCTTGGTCCTCCGAGCGGAGGAGGACTTCTCCGCTTGGGGGACCAAGCCCATAAAGCAGCGAGGCCGGGGCTAAAAGGAGGCCTCCTTCCAGCCGCGGCCTCGGTTGTTCAATGGGCGGTCCCTGGAAGTGGAGAAGCTTCTCTGCTTCAAGGAACAGCCCATTGAACAACTCAGCACCTCCGAGGCTTCGACTTTTGTAAGTTGAACACTTTCGTAAGTCGAAGCAAAATTTATCCGGAGGTGCGTTTCGTAAGTTGAATTTTTCGTAAGATGAAGCATTCATATGTAGAGGTACGACTGTACCTGTATTTGCATGTTTTTGAACTGCAAGTTTGGCTAGGTTGGTCCATATCCCAAAGGTTAGGCCAGGAGTAGGCAACCTTTTTGAGCCGGGGGCCGGGTTGCTGTCCCTCAGACAATTGGGGGGCCAAAGCACCAAAAATAAATAAATAAATAAATAAATAAATAAATAAAATAAAAATAAAAATTATTTTTTTAAAATAAAAAATAAAAAATATGCATGCACACTCTCTCAGCCCCAGAAAAGCCATGGCAAAACCCCTATGTAGATTTCGCCAAGAAAACCCCAAGAACAAGTAATTACAACAATAATCAATATCATCATGGCGGGGGGCCATGGCGGCGGGGAGCGCCAGCGCCAGTGGCAGGACTGGCCTGGGGCCAGTCCAAAGGCCTCAGAGGACTGCATCTGGCCCCCAGGCCTTAGGTTGCCTACCCCTGGGTTAGGCCTTCAACAAACTGCTGGGAATTTTGACATACAAGACGTCAAAACTGCATCCCCATCAACCATCTGCAATTGAAAGTCCAGGTGTGTGTTTCTGTGTCTTGTGTGTAGAGATTGTTGAATGAAGAAGATGAGCCCCAAAAACTTGTAAACCTTTGGACTTGTACTTCATAACATCTGATGGGGGCCAGAATGTAGGAAAGTGATTTTCTGGACTGCATCTTACAGCCAGCATGGTCACTACTGGATTCTGGGAGTCATGGTCTCATAAAGATATATTTTTCAAAATTATTTAAAAGTCATAGCCTTAAAAAGTCTCTAAAAGCTACTTTTCCATTGCTGAACTGCACTGGATGAAATGTCTTTAGATATTCTTATCTAGCAAGGAGCTGTCCAGCAGTGTAATCCTCCCCTTTCCTTTCCTTTTCTTCTTTTCCTTTTTAAAAAGCCATCCATTGAATCACAGCTGTGAAGTAAACTCCTGCCTGCCAGGGTCATCCTGAAGATTTATGACACTCCCTGAAGACTTGGGGTCTATAAAGCTATGAATGGATTACACTAATAACATTGATCATATATTTTTCAATTGAGATAACTTTTTTTAAGGACATAGTGAGTAATAGAACACACCAGAATGAGGACTACTTACTGAGAATGCTGCAATAAATATTGCTGAGGTACCTTGTATTGCAGGGCTATGTGCATTAGATAGCTGGATCAGTGAAGAGGACTAGGAAAAGTCATATATCTGTCTGTTTTAGGGTGGAAAAATCTTGCTCATCATGACTGACAGGTATGACAGTCTGTATATAATATATATAATATATATGAAATAATGTATATCAATTGGTGAATAAAGGAGAAATAAGAGACAAGACTATTTCCCCTCATGCGTAGAATCTACACCTGTATTTTTAATAATTTCTCCTTCCTTCATTCCTTGGCAACTGGATATAGGGAACAATCCAGACTTAATTAATCATGTCAGGCAGTGCAATCCTAACTCAAAGATGCACTACCAGGAGGGATTAGGAGGGTTTAGGATAAGACACAAACCTCTTCTTCTGGTAGAAATGAACTACTCTTGCAGAACTCTCTTCTAACAATCGAGCACAGAGATTTGACTGCAGAGCAGAAATGTTACGCCGGGTAAGATCTGCCAGAAAAAAAAGGGGGTGGGGGAGGACAAGACAATACAGGAGCTATGTCCCACCAGATCCAAATCTCCTTCAGCCCAGGGACACACCCACAGTCCTAATTAGTTCCTACCTTGTCTAGGCTATGTCTTAGAGAAATGGATTTAAACTGGCCTAGCATTTTGACCAGATAGATCTGTGCCTTAAATAAGAAAAGGCAGAGCTTGGAAAAGCTACTCGTTTGAACTATAGCTCCCAAACCCATCCCTCAGCTGCTGGTGGGGGTTTCTGGGAGTTTAAGTCCCAAAAGGCAACCATACCAAGCTCTTTGAAACAGACCAGTAATACCAGGGGTAGGCAACCTTTCCCCTTTAAGGGCCGAGGGACTTCAGCTCCCAGAAACCTCAAGCCATGTTGGCCAATAGTCCCATGCTGGCCAATAGCTCCTGGGATTCTGGGAGCTGAAGTCCCTCGGCCCTTAAAGGGGAAAGGTTGCCTACCCCTGAGTAATACAATCAACAATCTAAGATATGAAGATGACAGCATAGTACTAGCAGAAAACCTCACAGACCTGCTAAGAAGCTCAAAGAAGAAAGTGCTAAGGCAGGGTTAATGCTGAACATAAAGAAAACAGAAATGATGACCACTGAGGACCTTCACAAGTTCAACCTAGACAATGAAGAAATAGAAATAGTAAAAAAATTCCCATACCTGGGATCAACCATTGATCAGAACGGGGACTGCAGTCAGGAAATCAGAAGAAGACTAAGAATGGGGAGGGTGGCTATGAAAGAACTAGAAAAAATTCTAAAATGCAAAGATATACAACTCAGCACAAAAGTTAGAATCATACAAGCCATTGTATTCCCTATTCCCATGTATGGATGTGAGAGCTGGACAGTTAAGAAAGATGATAGGAAGAAAATCAATGTATTTGAGATGTGGTGCTGGAGAAGAGTGCTGAGGATCCCACGGACAGCAAAAAGGACAAACAAATGGGTCCTAGAGCAGATCAAACTGGAAACCTCCCTGGAAGCCAAGATGACCAAACTGAGACGGTCATAATTTGGACACATCATGAGAAGGAAGGATTCTGGAAAAGACAATAATGCTGGGGAAGGTGGAGGGAAGTAGGAGCAGAGGAAGACCACATGCTAGATGGATGGACTCTATTAAAGAGGCCACGGGTATTAAGGGGTTGCAGGAATTAAACAGAGCAGTGCAGGACAGAGGGTCTTGGAGATGTCTCATCCATAGGGTCACCATGAGTCGAGATCAACTCAAGGGTAGTTAACAACAAACAAAAATACAAGTAAAAGATCAGAAGGATAATAACACATGGAGACAGCATGGTTTCTGTTTATTTTCATATGCTGGTAATGAACTGATAATAAAAAAAGATGTAGTCAAGATGATAAAGTTGAGGTTATCGTACTTTGGCCACATCATGAGCAGGAAAGGTGGAAGGGTGTAGAAAGAAAGACCGGATGCTAGATGGATGAACTATATTAAGGAGATTACGTGAATTTTCAAGACCTAAGCAGAGCAGTGGAGGATAGGGAATCTTGGAGATGTCTTATCCATGGGGTCACCATGAATCAGGATCAACTCAAAGATAGTTAATAACAACAAACCTAGTGTCTCATGGGTCCATCTGGAGGGGCTTGATCTACTTAATGTTTTTTTTTAAGTGATGAATTTTTATATTTTAAAAGATATTTCCTGCAATGACATGCATTGTATGCTTTGCATTTATAATTTATTAGTAGCATTGATGAGAATTCTTGTGTCTGTTGTGTGCATCTTAATTATAAACAAATATTTTAAAAATAAAGACTCTACAAAACAAAAACAAAAAAACAACCCCAAGTAGGGTCTCCTCTACTTACTCTGCCTTTACTTACTGTTCTGAGAAGAAAAGAGCTGGGTAACTCTGGCTATATCCAGCCAATCACAGCTCAGGAATGATGTGAAGAAATCACTACAGGATGGATAGGTAGTGTCCTGTTTTACCCTTGGGAAGCTAACCAGACTCTCAGCACAAAGCCCCAGCATCTTGCAAAGGTTTTAAACAGAGAGAGGGAGAGTCCAAACTCACCAAGGTATCAGTAAAATGCAGAGGTAGTCTAGGCCAGTCTGGGTCATTTGCAAGACAGTATTTATTCCAGGAAATCAGTCCAAAGGATAATCCAAAAGAATAGTCAAAATCCAGGCAGAGTTAAAGGCAACAAGCAATCAATCAAAGAACAAAGCACCAGTGTGGCTTTCTCTCAAGGAAAAGGATGGTTGTCAGCCATACTGGAACCAGAGAGGAGCTGAGTTATTTATAGTCCATCCGAGTCTTGCAGGTGCTCCCTATTTGCAGCGTGCTTCTTATTTAAATGCTGAGAGCACTGGTGTCTTTCTCTTTCCTGGCATCTCTCTGTGAGGATGTCAGTAAGTCTGTCTCTTCATCTGAGGGTTGTGGCTGCTGGGAACTCTGTTTCTCTGATGGCTACAGGCTCTCCTCCTGGGGCAGCTGGAGTTGTGGTTGCAACCCTGGCATGTCCCCTGGGCTCTCAGACTCTCCTTCAGAGCCTTCAGATTCAGAGGACATGTCATGCTCCTGGAGACAGGTCATGACAGGTAGGAAGGATACAAACTAGAGACTTATCTGCTACAGAGTCAGATAGGGGAAAATCGAATATAGTTAGGGTAGCAAGAGATAGTATGAACATCTGAATAGAGTTTTGAGACTTGGGAATGTGAAAGAGTTCAGGGAGTTCATTTTCTACAACTGGGTCCTACTGTTTTTGTTTAAGAGGTAGAAGGGAGAACTGGCCATGCTTTGCCACACTGAACCCACTAATCAACACAGCCACTTGCCCAAAATAGCACCTACCTTGAGACCTGAGTTCTAGATCCAGGGAGGGATCTTAAAGTTAAAAGGGGAAGGTGAGTGACAGGAGCCTAAGAGTTGGAACTGGGGAGCCAACCTGGGTAGGAGGCCCATCACAGGATCCAATGGCCAGAGTCCTTCATCTAGAGCAGGGGTAGGCAACCTTTCCCCTTTAAGGGCCGAGGGACTTCAGCTCCCAGAAGCCTCAGCCATGTTGGCCAATAGTCCCATGTCGGCCAATAGCTCCTGGGATTCTGGGAGCTGAAGTCCCTCGGCCCTTAAAGGGGAAAGGTTGCCTACCCCTGATCTAGAGGCTATTTGTGAATCCAGCTCCCCTGAGGCACCAATGGGAGGACACTTAGAACATGTAAAACAGATTAGTTTTTATGTAAACAAATAACCTCCTAACATAGTGGCAACTATGTTCCATTCAACAGCTAATAGGACTTTGTCATGATTAGCTGTCCCTGAATTATAGTCTACTGTACGAATGAATCAAAAAATGACTTTTTTAAAGAGAAATGCACTGACGTGCTACAAATCTGGGATGAATATAACAAGAGTGCAACAGAAATTGGTGGAATTGTATATGATTATGAATTACAGTACTTTTTTAAAGCATTTATGCAATTGGGGCTAGATTAAGACCCATATGCAGCTATGATACTTTGTATATTTAAAGAATACTCAGTATCCTGTTAAGTCATTAATCATTAAATGAGTCATCTCCATATCCTCTAATATAATTCCATCAGTTGTAAATGATATTTCTTCTCTAATTAGTGCTGATAAAATGGTATTGGATTGGAGTTTGGATTTAATTGGATATAAACAACAATTATTTTATTACAACTTCAATCCAGAATTAATAGGCTAATATTCACATGGATCAATTGTATAAATGTGGTGTTTGGGATACTTTCTTCTCATGATTTAGAGTGCTTGTTTGCTTTCTTCTATTGCAAAGGAATTTCTGCACTAACTCCACCCTATCTCAAACCTGTCTCTATGGCAGAGATCAGCAACCTATGGCCCGTGGGCCGCACCCGGCCCACCGACCCCTGCTGACCAGCCCCCGCTGACCCCCGCTGCCGCTGCCACCACCCGCCACCCCCGCACCGCTGCTGCACGTGTCGCAACCACCATTTTGTTTGCCAAAATGGCGGCCGCGACTCATTTGCACATGCACAGTACTCCTGCGCATGTGCAAACAAGCCATGGCCGCCATTTTGGTAAACAAAATGGTGGCTGCAATGCATGCACGGCGACATGGTGGCAGTGCGTGTGGCTGCGGCGGCAGGGGTTGGTGGCGGCGGTGGTGGTGGTGGTGGTGGCGGGGGTCAGTGGGGGCCACGCGTGTGCACGTGAGTGCACGCGCCACCATTCCCACCCCCCCAGCCCGGCAGAAGACCTGGGGACCAGCAACCGGCCCCAGGTAAGTAAGCCTTGCCGACCCCTGCTCTATGGGCTAGGTGGTAAGATTGGAGAATGGTACTAAGAAAGCTTGATGATTGCACAAATAAGAAATGTTGTATGAGTTAGCTTTATTACAGGTCAGAAGTCTTCTTGGGGTAAATCCAATTGTTAGTCTTAACAATGGTTGCTGCCACAGTGCAGAATTAATGCAGTTTGACACCATATTAACTGCCATGGCTCAATGCTATGGACTTCTGGGATTTGTAATTTTCTGAGATATTTAGCCTTCTCTGTCAGAGAGCTCTCGTGCCACAACAAATAACAGATCCCAGGATTCTCTAGAATGGAGCCATCTCAGTTAAAGTGATGACAAACTGCATTAATTCTGCAGTGTGGCAGTATCCTACATTAGATCCACTGCTTAAATAGAACATATTAATTAGGTCAACACAAAGTCTAACTAATACAATGGTTCTTTTGTTGAGGTTAACAATTAGATTTAACCTCTGGAGTTTGGGAAAAGAAGTGCCAAGGGGAATAGAGAAGCCCACCTTTTCTTTTTTTCCTTCCATCTTAGGATTCCAGAAAACATTAAGAAATAAAAGGAAGAGTGGGATCAGATTAACCAGTGCAATTACGTGAGCTACTTCTCAGCACCTTCAGTAGAAAGGGACCATAGGCAATGCCAGGGAAAAGGTACTTTGTTGATTTACTTAATTGAAATTTGAATGGTTTGATTCTGTTTGTTTCTATACATACACACATGAATACACAACTGGGCAGAGCACATTGTTTATTTCATTGTTTATCTACACACAATGTAAATGAATAAATACATTCATACATGCATGCAATTGTTTGCCTCTTTTCACTCAGAAATTTGTAATGCCACTTTGGCACAGCAGTACTTGCAGCTGGCAAACAATATAATAATATAATATATATTCAAACTATGCAGTTTTAGCACATTTTAGGATTATATTGTTGCTGATATTGTTATTATTGTTTGTAGTAGTAAGAGAGGGAGAGGGAGGAAAAAACCCACATTAAAACATCTTGCAGTTGTTGTTTTGTGCTTTCAAATTGACTCCAATTTATGGTGACCTTACAGGGTTTTCTTGGCAAGATTTACTCAGAGGAGGTTTGCCAGTAACTTTGTCTGAGGCTGAGGGAGTGTGACTTGCCCCGGGTCACCCAGGGGGTTTCCATTGCTGAGTGGGTATTTGAAATGTGGTCTCCTGGAATCTAATGCGTCACTCAAACCATTACACCATACTGGTTCCTAAAGTTGAAAATGCAACTGCTACTTTCAACTAGAATAGACTCATTCAATCAATAGGATTTATGTAAACACTGGTTTATCACTTAGCAATTGATTTACTGGGTTACATTAGTTTGGACTAAACAATTGGATTTAGGCCAAAATGTTAATAATAATCCTAGCCTTAAAACAATATTATTATTATTATTATTATTATTATTATTATTATTATTATTATTTATACCCTGCCCCTCTGCGATCAATCAGGGCGGCTAACAAAGTTAAAATACAATACATCCCAATCCTGTCCCTACCCCCCTTTATTAAAAATGTATTAAATCAAATAAAAGTTAAAAGCCAAACAAATTAGAAATGCAGCGATTAGCTGCGATAATAATAACAACAAAGAAAAACAGAAAAAAAGGGAAACAGCGACATTATACCACATTAAGGAAGACTCTAGGAAAATTCTCCAAAAAAAAAAAAAAAAGAGCTCAAGGTAGAATGTCCAAACTGAAATAGCAGTAAATATTGACCTTTCTCTTCAGTTCTTGCTTCAGTTAATAACAAGCTGCCCATCAAACATCTCTGTGGAGAGTATTTCACAAAGAAGATGCAACTACTAAGAAGTTTTGGATCTTTTCCCCATCAGCCTTATTTTTTTTAAAATATTTCATTTCTATGCTACCTTTCTCCCAGAAAGGGACACAAGGCAGCTCACAGATTAAAAAAAACATTTAAAAACTTTACAATACATTAAAAAAAAAAACAATTCAAATCAACTAGCTAAAATCAGTATAATATTCCATAAAACATACAAAAGTTAAAAACATAACTAAAGTACACACCTGGCATAAAAGCCTCCCTGACACAATTAAACATTTAACACCTGCTTGAATAAAAATGTCTTTGCCTGAAGCGAGAAAAAAGCAGAGAGGGGCCCAGCCTAGCTTACTCCATCTTCAACATGACATCCCTTCAAATATTTAAAAAATGGCTATCATGTACCTCTTCTTCTCTAGACTAAATATACCCATCTCCCTGAGCTACTCCTTATAGGTCCTCCAGACCTTTTACCATTCTGGTCACCCTCTGGACAGTAAGCAAGTAAATAATATATATTAAGGCTGAAACATAGTCACATAGACTTCTGGAGCTGTGAATAGAAAAAAAAAAGATATTAGGTTGTGAAATGCCAAATACTTTTTGTATGATAGTGAACTTTCTTACATTTCATTGAAATCAATTAGAACTAGAACACTAAACTTTTCAAGACTTGCCCTTTAAGTCCCTTTCTATTGGAAGAAGGTGCTGGAGCATTTTAAAGGAATGGCTGCAGTGTTAAAAATAAGAATTGGTATAATCCATAGTCAACCACCTGTATAGGCAAAGCCCAGACAAATATAGATTATTCACATATAAACCAATAAAAAGAAAATAGAAGCAATATGTGTGTGTACAGCAGCTAAATTATCTACAGTTTCAAGAGTCTCTAAATAATCATTGATTTCAATGTGGTTATGGTCCATTGAGCTAAAAATCATGTTCTTAAAAAGGCTTTCATATCGGATTTATATCACAGACCCGAGCAATGCCAAAGCCATTGTGAAACTTTAAAGGAAACCCTGGATAAATGGAAACAGTGGCACCAAGGATCGTATGGGGAGGTGCGGAGAGAAAATGATGATGCAAATACAGAGTACACTTTCCACAGTACAATGTCAGGCATTACAAACTAAAACAGGCAGCATCTACTAGTAACATTAATTCATTGTTGCAATAGCAGCCTTGATTAAATGAAATGGGGAGTGTTTTATGAAGAAACACATCATGCACAGCACTAGCAAAGCTTTAGTTTTCAGCACCATGGACAGTGACCAGATCACTAATGATCTAGGACAGCGTATCTCAAACTATGATGGGAACAGAGACTTCGCATACATTATTGTAATTGTGTTTTATGTTGTAAACCGCCCGGATTGGGCAACCATTGGGCGGTATATAAATAAATTTTATTATTATTATTATTATTATTATTATTATTATTATTATCATCATCTATGTGAAGCTTAAGGGATTCTTTGCATGCAGAGTAGAGGGTACTACAAGAAAAACAGCAACCCATCTCAGAGAAGTTCTAAAGAATATATCTGGCTGACCCTATCAATAAAAGTGTTTAATAAAAACATTCTGAGCTGCAGGATCAGGCCTACTGTTCCTACCTGTAAAAAGAATTAAATTGTTTCTGTCATTTGAGAGCAAAACCAAAGAATTAGAAATATGTCAGTATTATAAATCTCCACAGGGATATAATTACACTTTGCAGATCTGGGGATAAATTTTAAGAGTACAGACTTAAACAAGATGTTTTGGTCGATTGTACCTTCAGAAATGCTTCCCAAAAGTTCAGAAGAATTACTACTCTGCTTGACTCCATATCAGAGAATTTGATCAGATGGCATGAAAATCATATTTCTACCTAAAAGGGTTGCCTCACATTCCTATTAGTCTTGCTTCAGTCTTCTTGAAGCATATCAAAACAGATATAGTATATGAAATACTGAGGAAATGGAAAATACATTGGCAATATTAATTGTTTCATAAATACTGTCAGGTAAGATATGCTGTTTTATTTCCTTTTTAAAATCTTATTATTGAAAAACCAATAACTTGCCATTTGCTTGTACTTCTCTAGGCATACAGACCAGATATACTGCAGAAAGTGAAGGTAATAAAAGACTAGAGGATTCGTTTCTTTTCACTTTCTGACACAGCCTTGTTTTAAAAAAGAACACTATTATTTACCTTTAAAATGTTAGTTTGCTTTTAAAACAAAACAAAATGCCAAGGTACAAAATCAAAAAGTTACAAAACCACTCTGCTACAATGAAAAGAATTGGTGATATTGGCAAATGTCATCTTAATGTGTTATTAAATGTCACATTTTGTAACCGCTTAGTATTATGAACTATTGTTGGTAGTTTGGATATCTTTAGAGGTCTACTCTTATAAAATCAAGCTTATGGCAGGAGGGATTATATGCCTGTATAGCTAGTAGACAGGAAGGCTGCATAGGTGGATCAGCTAGATCTCCGCCTAAGTCAGTAGCAAAGGCAAAGTGCATGAATATATTTAATGTCCTACAGCAGAGTAAAAGCATCCTTTGTGGACATTACATCTACTTGATGGGATATGTATTTGTCCCCTGTAGTGAAGTGTCCCTATAGCTTTGGAGCAGGGAAGAAGAAAACATAGCCCTCAAGAGGAACTGCAGCTTCCATGATCCTTCATCAGAGCCTGGAAGTAATTAGTTTCAAATAAAGAGTTACTTGCAATTAATCTCCTTTTCCCATTAATGAATATAAAATTAAGTTACATTATGTCTGTAACTGAATAAGAGATAATTTCATGCCTTTTGAACTGAACAATAAATATTTATTACTTGTACAATTTTTTTTATTTTATTGATTAAAATCACAAAAAATAACATTTGAACAATTATTATTATTTATAATTTCTTCTACTAGGTCATATAACCACATTAGTTTCCATTTTCCAGTCTTTACTTCCTGTACTGTGAATAAATTAGTGTTTAACTATATTTCTACGAACCTCATTTTCCTGTCATATACACATTTATACATTACCCAACATAAATCCAAATGATTAATGTCATTTTCTTTTAGTGATTATATATTATAATCACCATTATTATTTAAGTAATCTTTAAATCCCCATATTTATTATTTGTACAATTATGTGGGTGTGGCTTCACAAGGTTCAAGTGTTGGCTTGGGCTGTTCTTCATGATGTATTCACATCATGGAGCAACAAGATGGCGAGAAAGAAGAGTGTAACAATCTACTTTTGGGCCTATAAGTAACCCACCAAACTAGAGCCTATCATAGCTATAATTGTAAGTAGTGAGTTCTAAAAGTGACCTTTCAGCCTTGGCACAGTAGCACTTTTGAAACTAACAGGGAAGAAGACATTTCTAGCATTAACTTTCGTGGACACGTGAACACAATTCATTTCATCAGATGCATCTTTGGCTGCATCTACACTGTAAAAATAATGCAATTTGGCACCACTTTATGTACTGTAGTTCCATCCTATGGAATCCTGGGATTTGTAGTTTTACAAGGTATTTAGCATTCTCTGATAGAAAGATCTCAGAATTCTGTAGGATAGAGCAATGGCAGTTAAAATGGCGTTAAACTGCTGTATTTCCACAGCATAGATGCACCCTCAACCAGTTGCATTTGTGAAGTGGACTGACACAAAAGCTTATGCTAGAAATGTCTTCTTCCCTGTTATTCCCAAGGGTGCTACTGGATTGTTTATGATTCTCTAGTACCTTATGGTCATTTCCCAGTGGAGTAGCTCAAAGAGCTGCAGTACCAGTCTGATAATAGTGTCTAAGGTCCAAAGCACACTGCAGAAATAATCCAGTTTGAGACCACTAACTGCCCTGGCTCAATGCTAGAGAATTCTAGGAACTGTAGTTTTGTGAGACATCTAGCCTTCTCTTTCAGAAAGCTCTGGTGCCACAATAAGCTACAATTCCAGGAAGGTCACCAAAATTGGTGCGTGCACTTATGGAAAACCAGTGTGGTATAATGTTTTGAGCACTGGACTATGACTTATGACAAGACTTTGAATCCTTGCTCAGCCATGGAAACCTACAGGAAGACCTTGGGCAAGTCACACTCTTTCAAACTAAAAGGAAGGCAAGGGCAAACCACTTGTGAACAAAAGATTGCCAAGAAAACCCTGTGATAGGTTCACTTAAGGGTTACCATAAGTGGAAAATGACTTGAAGAGACACAACAATAAATGTACACTTAAATACTTTCACAGAAATACTAGGCTAACTCTCATTAATGCCACAAGCAAGAAATGAAATACCTTTGAAATGAATATATTAATATCTTCAGGATTACTTTGATTGTTTCAAGATGCATTCACACTATTTTGAATCTTGGTCTCCAGAGTCATAGTCCAACATTTAAACCACTCCATCACACTAGCTCTCATACTACGTGTTTACTAATTGTAAAATATAAACACTTTTAAAAATCCACTTCTGTGTTTATTCAAGCATTTTGGCAAAAAAAAAACAAACACCCCAAAACAAAACCCAGTAATAACATTCTGAGCATTCCAGGTGCACAATGATCCACCAGGAAAAAAGAGGCTGTCTTCCTTTATTGGCTGGAGTTACAAATGGCATGAGTACAATGGATGGGAAGATTCATAGTGTGACTTAAAGTCTATTGCAGCTGTCAATATTGGTTGATATACCAAACTCTAGGAAACAGGAGAGCCTGTCCACTACCAATTTTTTCTTCAATCATTACAGACATCATCCAGCAAAAGAGCACAGGGAATGTTCCTATCTAGGGATGAAGTTTAGATCTGAAGGTCTAGTTCACTATGGATGAAGAGGAAGAAATCAAAGACCTATTAAGGGTTGCACAGAGGCTAGAGGGGCTAAAACACCTGGACATTATCATCATTAAAATTGTGCTGCATTTTTTTAAAAAAATAACTCATTGCATTGCAAATGTATATCCCCACACCACTAATTTCAATATTTGTTGTTGTCATATCGTGTCAAGTTATTTAACTTATACAACTCTATGAATGAGATACAGCTGAAATCCCTAGTCATGAACCACTCTGCTTAGGTCTTGCAAATTTAGAGCCATGGTTTCCATTAGTAAATTAAACTATCTGTCATATAGTCTTCTTCTCCTACTGTCTTCCCATTTCCTGAGCATTATCATCTCCCTACCCCTCCAAAGTATGATAGTCTCAGTTTAGGCTGTTGCAACATTGCCTGCATCATAATATTTTTTTAAGTTACAGAAGCAAAAAAAAAAAAAAAATCTAATCATCTCAGTTGTCACTGTCTTCCATGGAACTGGTGAGCTAGAGAAGCTATGCTGGTTTTATTATAGCTCCTCCAACAACTGTTCCAAGCTGAACAATTCTAGTGGTGCCAATCCTCTGAAGGCATAGAGCCAACACCAGTAGAGTTCAATTCAGCAGCTGTGAGAAGAGTAATGGCAAGAGTGGCTTGGCTAATCCCATGGCAATGGACCATTGGCTACTACTGGATAGGCGGAAACTTGAGACAAAGCCTTCTTGGTGGCCACATTTTGATTGTGGAATTCCTTCCCAAGAGGAGTGTTTCTTCTTCACTGTTGTCCTTTAGGTGGGAAGTGAAGATATTTTCACTCCAATGGGCTTCTAATATGCATCAGTTGTACTGAATCATAGTTTTTATACAACAGGTTTTTTTTTTTTTTTGTCTTTGAATCCTCTTTTCAATTGCATTGATATTTTATTGGTGCAAAACACCCTGAGGACTTGTTCTACAGAGCTGAAAATGAGTATCAAAGCCTTCTGTAAATAAAATCTGAAATAGCTAACCATTGCTGCATCCACACTACAGAAATAATGCAGTTTGACACTGATTTAATTGCCATGGCTCCATGCTATGGAATCCTAGAATTTGTAGTTTGTGGAGGCACCAGAGCTCTCTGATGGAGAAAGCTAAATATCTCACAAAACTACAAAACTCTTAAGTCCATAGCATTGATCCATGGCAGTTAAAGTGGTGTCAAGATGCATTATTTCTGCAATGTGGCTGCAGCCCAAGATTCCAGTCTTAGATATGCTAACATCAGAATATATTCCATGGAATATGATGGGATTTGACTAAATATGCTTGAGATCATGCTTCACTTTGTATAAACCAGTGCTATGCAAAGCCTTTTCTGCTTGCAGTATGTACTTGCCCTTTATCATCACACAGAGGCCACCATTTTAAATGTGCTCCATTACATCTTCCATGGCAGCAGATTGTTATGTCACTGAGCATGATTATAAGTCAGTGAGTGTCAAAGGCTTATGAGACAGTATGTGTCACAACCTCCCCTCCATAAGCGTAGATGGGCTTTGGACAGAGATACTGCTTATGCAAATAGAATTATTCTCACTAATGATCAACATCATGAGAAAGGATATTGCAGCGAAGCTAAGCTTCATTTTAGAATGCTGCCTAAGTACTAGAGATCTTCCCAATGTTCATTTTCCCCTTTAAACTCTGTCATTTGTACAGCCTATTAACCTTTAACTTTATGAGTCTCTGAACATGAAATACTGGCAGCATTTAAGCCTGAGAATACTGGAGCCATGCCTTCCTACTTGGCAAAGGAGATGAAGCACATTCTTTAAAGTCAGTCATTTTTAAATCTCTCTCTCTCCCTCCCTCCCCTCTCTCTCTAACACACACACACACACACACACACACACCACATAAATGAGATTATTTTTAAAATTTTCATACAGGCATTATTTATAATAAATGTTGCACCAATTCAAGGCTTTTTCCAGAATATTTAAGTAGATGATCTCCCTTTCTATTATAATTAAGGGTTCACCACTGTTCTGTAGCCTTATAAATATTAAATACAGTACAACCTTACTTTATCTGAATTGCCCAGGGGAGGTTAGAAAAACAATAAACAGAAGTTTGAATAAACAAGAATTCTACTCATGCATGGTGACAGTGACCTTGATTTATATTGAGGACCCACTGTGAATTTGAAACAAATAAACACAGTCAATTGGGATTACTTGCATCATAATAATGCAATTGTTCTCTTACTGGCAGATCCAGATTATCAGGAGAATTGCCAATACTAACTGGATGGATAAAGAGGAGTATCAATGGAGTTTTCCAATGAATACATGATGTATAACTTCAGCAACTCCAGGGAGAGGTCACAAGGTATTTTGGCTTTTTTAATTTAAAAAAAAAGCATCTGGACTGGCATGTGTGTTTTCTTTTGGTTTGGATAGGCGTTCCAATGAATGGCATGCCATAAAAGAGACACCAAGCTTCTCATTCATCATGTTCTAGCACTTGAAAACTGTACTGTGTGAACAGCTGATGCCAGATTTTGAAACTGTATCCCCCAAAAGTAACATTTTCAATCTCTTCTGCACACCACAAAGAATCAAGGTGAAGTAACTAGTTTAACTACCATTTGGGTCTGTCTGCAGAAATATCAACAAGAGTTTGGTAGCTCTAAAATAGACATCCAAAAGCAAGTTGCTAGAAACCAAAATAACTAGACAGAGGCTATCGTACTTTGGATAGGTCATGAGACAATATGACTCATTGGAAAAAGATGATAATGCTTCATGAAATAGAAGACAATAGGAAAAGAGGAAGGCCACATATCAGATGGATTGATTCAATTAAGGAAGCCACCATCTTAAATTTGAGAGACCTGAGCTGGGATATTGATTATCAGGGCTCTGAAGATCTCTCATTCATGGATTCACCATAAATTGAAGTTAACATGATAGCAAATGACAACAGCAACAAAACATGCCATGATTAGGAGCTAAACATATGTAAAGCAATTATCATGCTCTCTCTGCAGAACTGTATTAATTCTTAACTCCATAGTTCACTGTGCATTTCTCAACTATATCAGTCATTACTGGATCATTCAACTAGCCCCATTTACAACAAAAGTTGCAAGCAACAGGGACTCAGGGCCAATGCACACGGCCCATCAGGGGCGGCTCTGGGCCACCCCTGGGAGTGGCAGATTGGGAACGCAGCAACCACAAACTGTGGCCCTGATCCTCCTTTTTGCTGCCCCCAAAAGAGCGGGCAAATGCCGCTCCTTTTGGGGGTGGCAAAAAGCCACCCTTTGAGCCACTGCGGCAGCTCTTTTGTGCCCTTTTGGCACAGCGTGTCTGGAAATCCTGATGCTGCTCACCTACGTACGTGTGCATGGCGTTGGGGAAGAGTCGGGGTGGAGTCAGGGCAGCTGGCATGTGGTTGCCCCACCTGAACTCCACCCCCAGGCCAGCCCTTATTTTCATGTTACAGAATCAGGGACAAGCAAACAAATCAAATGCCGTCTTCCAGAAAGAGGATCCATACTGGCCTGCACTCATGTATCAACAGAGTTGTGGTCAATTTCAGGCCAATCCCCATAGCTGTATTATGAAAGAAAAGGCAAAAAATATAAGCAGTCATGATGATTCATATTAACAAACCAGTTTTCATCTCCACTAGAACCAGGCCTTTTGGAAAGTGGGTGAGCCTTAATTTCCCGTTCGTGACCAAGCAATCTAACAAGAATTTGCCTAACAAGAATAGCTTACAATGAGAGTGGGCAGTCTTAAAGAATCATACCCACCACATTTTCAGTCCCCTGGACCAACCTCCTCAGAGAATATACCACCATTTTTATAGAAGTGAAAGTGATTATCTGGACACTTCTGACTCTTATTCTTTCTTTTTGCTTTTTCAGAGTGTGGGAGCAGAAACATTGATTCAGAATAAAACTACACCTCTCACAGGCCTCTGGAAGTGCAGTTTTGTCTTTTCTAGATTTTTTAAAAAATTCCATTTTCAGGGACCCTCCATTTCACAAGGCCCAAAGTTCCCACCAATCTCTCTTCCCTTCTGCAAGCATCAGGATTTCCACCCTGGCTCACAATGATACATTGCTGCTGGGAAATTCATTCTCCCCTTTCCTCATTCTTGTGAGGACTGCAGCTAAATTCAGAAGGAACAGGAAAGTGATGTGTGTGTGGGGGGGGGGGGGGGGAATAACAGATGATATCATTGACTCTGCAAGTCCCATTTACTACAACTACAACTGTTTCTTTTCTGGAAACTTGCTGCAGACTGGCAGTCAACAGCTTTCAGACTTGCAGCAGTTCACAGGCAACCATTTTGAGGATCACTGTATTCCATCACTGTATAAGACCTACTGGATCAGGAACAGCAGATATAAATGGGATGTGCCATCCAGCTATGAGTGTAGTTGCTGCCTGCCTGCCTCTCTGCACTGCATTGCTTTCAGTGGATGAGTGATTCAGTATATATTTCAGTATATATTTTATTTAAACATGCATACCCTTCCACACGCTGCTACACCTAGTCATGCATCAGTAGCACTTCCCCATGTACCTAAAGTTGGATAACAGAATCAATGGCCATATGTTCTATGTGTCACATGGCATAGTAAGAAAGGGGGGGGGGGAGACACAGTGCAGAATTTTAAATGTAAAGTTTTTCAGTTACCAGTGACAGAAAAAAATGGAAAGACACCTTCACAGGGGGAGATTTATTCCAACCAGTTTTATAAAGCACAGTTATAGAAAACTAGATGCTACATAATCTATGGCCACCAAAATACTCTCATACACACCCAAATTTCACAGTTGAAAACCAGGACATATGTGGTCAAATGACAACAGAGTGTGATCAAGATTGTAAATTTTATTACATTTTATTAACACAAGCTAGAAGAAACTGCAGTTTGCTTTTGTATGAGTCTACAGGGAAAGACAAAATTCCACCCTCTCCTCTCCCTTCTGCTGAATTAACTGAGTGTAAACTACTTTTGCCCTTTGCACATATGGGGGTTGCAGACTGCCAGAAATAGTGCAAATTGAGTCCACTTTTAGGGTTAGGGTTAGTGCTAGGGAATCATGGGAACTGTATTTTTTTCTGAGACATTGAGCCTTCTCTGTCAGAGAGCTCTGGTGCCACAATAAAACACAGTTCCCATGATTCCCTAACCCTAACCCTAACCCTTAAAGTGGACTCAATTTGCACTATTTCTGGCAGTCTGCAACCCCCCTTAGTTTGCAACAACTGAAGTAAGCTGACGACAAAGGAGGGAAATGAGAGGAAGAAGAAGAAACTGGGACATTTTAAAAGCAGCTGAAAATGAGACAACAGAAGATTTATTATTATTATTATTATTATTATTATTATTATTATTATCCCGCCCCTCTGCAACGCAATCGGGGCAGCTTACAGCATTAAAATTAAGCATAAGTTTATGAGCATAAGCTTACAATACAATGCAATAAAATCACAATCCCAAATCCCAAACCCACCTACCCCTTAAAAAAAATTAAACAGTCATAAATTAAAACCATATTTAAAATAAATCACACAGGTGCAAGCAGTTTACAACAATAACCAGCAATGACAAACAACAACAGCAACAGCTGCAGTGGGGAATAATAGAAGAGAGAATGGGCTAACTCCTGGGACTGGGAAATCTAGTCAGGAAAGGCCTGCCAGAAGAGATCCGTCTTGACAGCCCTTTTAAAGCTGTCTAAGGTCGTAATATGATGGATCTCATCCTGCAGGCCATTCCATAGTCTGGGAGCGGTCATCAATAATAATAATAATAATAATAATAATAATAATAATATTTATTTATACCCCTCCCAATGGATACCCAATCAGGGCGGCTTACAGATTTATCGGCTGTAGCAGGTTCCTTTCAGAGGACCGAAGTGCGCGGGGTGGATTGTATGGGAGGAGGCAATCTCGAAGATAGGTTGGACCCAAGCCATTTAGGGCTTTATAGGTAATAACCAACACCTTGTACTGTGCCCGGAAACTAATACACAGCCAGTGAAGAGACTTTACTACTGGTGTTATATGGTCTCTTTTAGATGAACCCGAGACCAACCTGGCTGCCATATTCTGTACTAATTGGAGTTTCCAGACCAAGCACGAGGGTAGCCCCATGTAGAGTGCATTACAGAAATCAAGATGAGTATAAGCTGAAGCTGATTAATTGGGACTGTCTTGTGAAACTGGAACAGTTGGATGGCATGAAGTCTGGAACCGACACCAACACTTTGGGAGGACATATGACATTACTGGATGCTATATTTGAGATACCTGAAAACATATGATATATCACAGAACTCTTGGTTCCTGGAGTGGAATGGGCCAGATCTAGCATGACAAATGTATGTAGTAGCATTAATTCATTCAGTTAAGGGAACTTAGAGCAGTTTACAGTTCCATGGTAGAAATAGTATTAAAACATAACATGAATGGAGAGCTACAGGGTTCTGTTCAGAGGCCAACACTCTTGAATATTTTTATCAGTGATTTAGATGATGAGGTGGAGGGAATCCTTATCAGATTTGCAGATTATACAAAACTGGGAGGGGTAATTAACACACTGGAAGATTGAAACAGAATTTAAAAGGACCTTGATAAACTAGTAAACTGGGCTAAAATTAATAAAATGAAATTCAACAGAGGCAAATGCAAAATTCTACAAATTAGGCCACAAAAATCAAATGCACAGGGGTGAGGAAAACTTGGCTCAGCATGTGGCTCATACATGTGAAAAGGACTTTGGGGTTATTGTTGAGCATAAATTGAAATATCTTCACAGTATGATGCTACAGCAAAGAAGACAAATGCTATCTTAGCCTGCATTAATAGAAACATAATTTCCAAGTCAAGGGAAGTAATAGTCTCCCTATATTTTAGGCTGGTCAAGACTCATCTGGAGTACTGAATTCAATTATGGGTGCTTCATTTTAAGAAGGATATAGAGAAGCTGGAGTGAGTTCAGGAAGGGCAAAGAGGATGATAGGTGGTATGGAGAACAAAACATATGAGAAGTTGAAGGAGCTGGGCATATTCAGCTTGGTGAAAAGAAAGTTGATCACACTTTTTAAATACCTCAAGAGCGACTACAAAGAAGAGGGTGCAGGCTTGTTCTCTGCTGCTTCAGAGGGTAGAACTAGTGTAATGGTTTTAAGCTACAAGAGGGTAAATTTTTATTGAACATTAGAGGCATGTCTTTACAGTGAGAGCAGTTTGGCAATGGAGCCAATTGCATAGAGAGGTGGTGGGTCGTCATCTCTGGATATCTTCAAAAAGAGATTGTACACTTCCTTGTTTTGGATACTGCAGCTGGAAATCCTGGACTGAGCAGGAGATTGGATCTAATGACCCATAACTCCCCTTCCAACTCTATGATTCTATGATTCTGTGAATAAACATATAACAAAGGGCTGATGCAGATGGGCAGGAAGGAGTGGTTCAAGGCTGATCCGGCCGCAAGCAGGCTGGGACTGTGGTGACCATATGGCCTGCTCCCAAAGTGGGCTGCCACCACAGGATCTAAGCCGTACCATCAGGAGCTGGATTATTCCAGCTCTTTTTTGTTCTGGTCCAAAGGCCCAGAGAGTAGCATCGGAGTGGCTTCAGGTCACTTTGGGAGTGTGCATCATGGAAACTCTATGACCCCAAAGCGGCCGGAAGCCACTTCATTTGGCCCATCTGTTCTGTGCCAAAATTAGGCTATAGCCCTATTGGTACGGCCCAATTTAGGTAGACTCATTAAATCAATTGTCAAATGAGCAGTCAACGCATAAGTAAATACCATTGATTCAATGATTTACTGAATCACTGTTTTATCTCTTTTTTAACTTTTGTATGATGTTTAAAATTTTTATAGTGTTTTAATGTACGGATTTCAAATTGGTCCTAAAGCTTTTTTGTAAACATTTTTCATTTGTTGTTCTGGAAGCCATATTGGGTCCAGTCCTGGGAGAAAGACAGTATATAAATAAAGTTTTAAAAATAAATGAGAGCACTTTAGTTGGGACTAATAATAGGATTTAGGTCTTAAATTGCATTTTAAAAGCACACCAATGAAAAAAAACACAATAGCTAGCCTGGAGCCAGCCTAGCTTCCTTGCTAGCAAGTTTCAGAGCTCAGGAGCAGCCACTAGGAACATTAGAACATAAAAAGAATCAGAAAATGAGCATTGTGGGATCAGACCAAAGGCTTATCTAAATCCACCATTCTGTTCACATAGTAGCCACTGAGATGACTATGAAAAGACTCATACGCAGAAAATGAATGCCTTCTTGCACACATTTTGCATGCATATGGGAAGTATAACTTCTAGACAGGCTCTCTCTCCTCATAAATGGAAAAGAAGTGTGAATAACTGAGGCGGAATGGGGCAAAGCTTTGATTGTCTGCCCATTTGTTTGGTTCTTTGTTTCAGTGTCATTCCATTTTTTAATATTTACCCAAAGTTCTCATCTTTCCAGACCCCATTTAATGGTTAGTATAAGGCCAGACTGAAAGATAATATATTGCGACTGCTATATTATTTATTTCAAAGCCAAGTTATTGATTATTGCTCACTGAAAGTGACAAATGGCATCTGAGAAAGGCACGGTCAGCGAGTTCTATTTAAAAAATGATAGTATTGCTCATGGATTGTTAAAAGGTTCAGTTTAGGTACTTTATAGGTTTATATCCATCACAATTTAATGACCAAATGATGAAAAATATGAGTCATGGGAACAATTCCTTTCTGTTCAAGTTTAATGTTCCAGCAGTTAGCAAAATAAGATACTTCGGGTGTGAAAGTTTTACACACCCAGACTCCATCATACATCAGAGTAATTAACATTAGTGTTACTATTTTACTCTCCTCCAAGCACTGGGACCATATGATATAAATGGTTAAAATGATTGCTAGTCAAATGAATTGAGATTTGGTCAAAAGAAAGGGCAATTTTTCTGATTACACTATAATTTGCCCTTAAGAACACTGGCCTTCACTAGTAGGAATGGGATGTTCTTTAGAACCAGATCTTTAAAAAGTTGCTTTTTCATAGTAGTCCTGCTGAGGAGGGGTATGAGAGCTGTACTCCAGAAAAGGTAATTTTCCAAGTCTATAACATAGGCTGTTTTGATGCCAAAATAAATGAGACAGTCTCCTGCTCTTAGATGGGTGAGTGCTTTGAATCAATTTGACATAAACAAAATGATGTCTTAAGAATGCAGGGCAAAGAAAGATTTGAACTAAATGGCTGACTTTAAACTTCTTCAGATTTTGCTATGGAAATTTAGCTTTAGGGGCACTTTGCATTTTAACTCTCACTGACAAATTTGAAAATAATAATGATAAGTATCAGTTTCCCAAATCAGTATTACACTTGTCCCTCGCAGTCCACGGTCTTGCTGTTCACATCCCTCGCTCCTTTACAGATGGCAAGCCATGAGGAACAAAATGGTTTGCATGCCCAAGCCGTGCATACTGTGCCATGCACAGAAGCACCCGCATTGAAATCAATGGGGTGCCAATATTGGCAATTTTCCCAATTCACCAGGTGGGGGGGTCTGGAACGGATACCCACGAATTGGGAGAGGCAACTGCATATGTCAAGGACTGAGCTCCCAATCATGGAGAGAAACTGTGTGCATACACTACACTCCTCTGAACAGATGCATGCACTGAAGGGAGAGCCAGGATTGAGGAGAAAGATAGTGGGATATGCAAAATTCACTGTCCTCTAACATTTCTCAGGTGAAAACCTGGATCCATTTGGCCATGCAACATCAGAGAGCAGTCAAGATGGCAAAATTAATTAATGGGGGAAAACACACAAGATAGGAAAGGTTGACAGTTGCCTTTGCCTGAGTCTACATGGAAGGGCAAGATCCCATCCCATCCCCTCCTCTCCTCTCTTCCCTGCTGAGTTAATTAACTGAGCTAATTACTTTGAACTTAGTTTGTACCAACTGAAGTAACTTGAGGACAAAGAGGGGAAGTGGGAAGAGGAGAGAAAAATGGGGACTTTTTAAAAGTAGCTGAAAAATCAGTACAGCTGGATGTTATGAAATTGCCAGAGCCTGGATCTCTGGAGAGCCTTTGCTCCTGTGGGCCTAGACAGTGAAAATACAAACAATATATTACCTGTACACAATGAATTTGGGTATCTCAACAGGCCAAAGATTGATTTCAATGTCTGTTCCTAAATGGAGGGGGAATAATTGTACATTTCTCCAATATCAGCTCTCAGCAGCTTTATGTGGAGCCAGGATCAATGGGGATTGTAGCAGTGGGGTCAGATCCAGTAGTATAACTCAAGGTTGGTCTGAGAAACCTTTGTAACTACTTGGAAATAAAGATTTGGAAATAATGAATAGATTTTTATTCATTCCTTTTTCCCCAGTAAAATGTAAATACATAATAATCCAGTCTATAAAAGATAAATTCATTCCATTTGCAGTATAAGTTAGATTTATTTTTAAAGTAGCCATGAATGCCAAATGTTTTTAAAATAATTAAATACATGCACGGAGAATTAAGATAAACCTGTTAGCTGTACTAGCAAAGCAGAGAAACTTCATTTCAGATGAATGATGATTTTTTCCCCCTCTAAAGATGTCTAAGCATATTACACATTAAAGCAACACACCCCCTGGCCAGTTTCATAGCCATGTAGTGCAAAATTGAAAAGGGGTCAAGCCCTTTCAAACGTTGATTGCTCAAAAAATTACAAGCAGGTTTTCTGACCACTTAGGCCCACTAACAGGACCTACCCATTTCCATCATGTCTTGTGATGTGGTATTGTGTTGCAGTGAGAACAAATGAGACCAGAAGAGCCATGTTGTATCAGATGAGAGTCCTATCTAGTGTAGCAGTCTGTCCACACACGAGCCAGTCATAGAATCATAGAATCATAGAGTTGGAAGAGACCACAAGGGCCATCCAGTCCAACCCCCTGCCATGCAGGAACTCAAAATCAAAGCAACCCCAAGAGATGGCCATCCAGCCTTTGCTTAAAGACCTCCAAAGAAGGAGACTCCACCACACTCCGAGGGAGTGTGTTCCACTGTCGAACAGCTCTCACTGTCAGGAAGTTCCTCCTAATATCGAGGTGGAATCTCTTTTCCTGTAGCTTGCATATATTGTTCCGAGTCCTATTCTCTGGAGCAGCAGAAAACAAGCTAGCACCCTCCTCAATATGACATCCCTTCAAATATTTAAACAGGGCTATCATATCCCCTCTTAGCAGTCTCTTCTCCAGGCTAAACATACCGAGTTCCCTAAGTCGTTCCTCATAGGACATGGTTTCCAGACCCTTCACCATTTTAGTCGCCCTCCTCTGGACACACTCCAGTTTTTCAACATCCTTTTTGAATTGTGGTGCCCAGAACTGGACACAGTATTCTAGGTGGGGCCTGACCAAAGCAGAATACAGTGGCACTATTACTTCTCTTGATCTAGATACTATACTTCTATTAATGCAGCCTAAAAATTGCATTGGCCTTTTTAGCTGCGGCATCACACTGTTGACTCATGTTCAACTTGTGGTCCACTAGGACTCCTAGATCCCTTTCACATGTAGTCTCGTTAAGCCAGGTGTCCCCCATCTTATATCTATGCATTTCATTTTTTTGCCCTAAGTGCAGTACCTTACATTTCTCTGTGTTGAAATTCATTTTGTTAGCTTTGGCCCAGATTTCTAATCTATTAAGGCCATTTTGAATTTTCATCCTGTCTTCTGGGGTAGTAGCTATTCCTCCTAATTTGGTGTCATCTGCAAATTTGAGAAGCATGCCCCCTATTCCTTCATCTAGACAGTTGCTCATGGGAAGCCCACAAGCTTCAGTGAACAGATCCTACTGCTTAAGGGCTTCCAATCATGTGGAAGACCATATTCACATACAATATGGCAAATGTAGTACATGCTTGCCTTGTACTGCACATGCACAGCAGGAACTATAAACATATGTTCACTAAACACATAGAGAGTGAGAATCAGCATCATGTAGTGGTTTGAGCATTGGACTAACACTCTGGAGGACAGGGTTCAAATCCTCGCTCAGCCATGGAAACCCACTAGGTGACCTTGGGCAAATTAGTCTCTCAGCCTCAGAAGATGGTAAACCCCCTGTGAAGAAACCTGCCTGTGATAAGTTCACCTTAGGATAGTCATAAGTGAGAAATGACTTGAAGGCAAACAACAACTACAAAACACATAGAAGAATTGATAAAGCTAAGGCTCAATATCTACTCTCAACTCTACAAGCCTCTTCTAGGGAAGACTTTTTAAACCATAACATCAGCTTTGGCTTGTCAGCATCCTGGTTGGCTGAGAGGTTTGAAATGGCAGGCTTCCATGGTTATAATTGCTTCCTTGGTCATGTTCTAACCTTTCATTTTTTGGGGGGGGGATCACTTTCACCTTGCAATTAATTTTTGGCAGTGGTGCCCAGCCATGCCCATTTTTTAATGACTGCACCATGTATTGATGGTTTACACACACATGTAACTGGCCATTCCAGATATTCTAAATACATACATAGACCTTTCTTATATCATACAGATTCCCCCCCTCCCCACTCTCCATTGGAGGCTTTTCACAAAAACAGCTGCCCATCATCAAATGTTAAACAGTTGAGTGATAACAAACACATTGATGTGTATACATACGTAAATTGGTATCAGCTTACTCTTCCCTCTATTAGCAGAATGAATCTGCTGCAATAGCAATAATAATTGTTCTTGTTGTTAGAAAATAATATTCTTTACATAAAGAAAATTAAAGGAAATATTAAGCACAGTCCTGTTAGCTGGCAAAGGCTTAAATCTTTTCATTGATCCCAATCAAAGTAAACCCACTAAATTAATGGAAATTATATAAATGCTGACTTGCCAAGTTCCCATTGAATTAATGAGAATAATAACTAGATTTATGCCAAAATGTCTTTTTAAAAAAAAAAATGATGTGCTTTTTAAAATTGCTTTCAACTCACTTATATTTCAAACTTATAATTGTTTTAATTGTGTTTTAATATTACAATATGCTGTTTCTATTTGAATTGTTTTTTTTTAAAAAATCCTGTTTTGAGCCACCATGCATGCCTGTTGGGGAGAGAAGTGGAATATAAATCAATCAATCAAACAAACAAAATCAGCAAACAAGATCTTGAAGCAAAGCTGAGCATCTGGATATAAAGAATTTACTTCATGTACATGGATTCAAGGTGTTCAATTTCTAATAAATCTATTCCAGTTCTGTCCTGTTCAAATCCTTAATCAGACATCAAGGTCACTAGGTGATCTTTACTTGCTCATTTTTTGTCCAGTCAACCTCCCTCAGAGGTTTGTTGCATTCTCAAAAAAGGGTGAGGGACCATATATGTTGACCCAAAGAGCTGGATAAAAATGTATTTAGGTGTGCCTACCAAGGGAGAAAAATAGAGGCAGGAACATCTCCACCATGCCTAGGGCCAGCAGCCTTGGAGGGAGAGAAGAGCAGCCAGCATCTGCTGGACTTAATCCCTCCCACCATTGCCTTCCCCTTTTCCTTGTGTGTCCTTTTCTTTTAGATTGTAAATCTGAGGGCAGGGAACTATCAAATTAACAATTGCAAATTGCCATGTAAAGTGCCATATACACTGATGGTGCTAGATAGATAGATAGATAGATAGATAGATAGATACATGAGAAGAAGAAGAAGAAGAAGAAGAAGAAGAAGAAGAAGAAGAAGAAGAAGGCATTTATTAATTAAGTAAGCAATAAATAATTATATATATGACTTGAGCAGTAGCGTCACGGGGGGGGGGGGTGCATCATCCTCACAGGGAACATAGGAGATGGGAACATAGGAGAAAGCCTTCTTAGTGGCTACTGTTAGGCTCTTCAACTTCCATCCTAGAGAGGCTGGACTGACCCCCACCATAGTCTCCTTCCAAAGGTGAAAGTGTTTTTCATTTTGAAAGGACTTTGGAAGCTGATTGCTTATGGGGAAAAGGTTTTTAATAATGTGCTCGAACTTTGCTTTTATTACATTTTAATGGACACACTTTTGAACTGTTTTTAACAATACTGATAGTTTCATTATATTTTAACTTTGGTATGTTTGCTGATGTGTATGTTTTATCTCTCTCTGTTTGGAATCCCTGTTTTTCCTGTTTGGGTTCAGGAAATGGTGGGGTAGAAATATAAATATAGCTTTATGCATTATAAAAATATATATTTATAAATTTCTATTTACAAATTAGTATACCCTCCTCCAAATCCTTCTGAGAATAGCAAGGCACCTTACTTTGTACAACTGCAGTAAGACAGGGTTAATGGGAAAGCCAAAAAAGGATAAGGCTAGCAGTGGCTATTGCAGAAAACAGTGAGGAGACAAGTTCTACGTGGTAGTCACCTTGTATACTCTATAATCCTGTGTTTTGGAGAATGTTTTCAACTCCAGTGTTTTCCTTTGAAGGTCTCTGAAGAAGGCCTTTTCTCACTGAAGCCAAAATGTGTTGAAAATATTAAAACTAGTGAATAAATAGTTGACCATCTCAGCACATAGAGCTTATCTCCTCACTGTTTTCTGCTTTTTAATGTGTGTTTCAGTACTGTCTTCATTAGCAGTAGCTATTGGCCATAATATATAAATAATATGGTATACTACTGAGAGTCAGTGTGTTGCAGTGGTCTGAGTGCTGGATTAAGACTTCAGGAGACCAGGGTTTGAATCTCCACTCAGCCATGAAAACCCATTGGGTGACACTGGCATGTTATACTCTCTCAGCCTCAGAAGGCAGTTGCAAGTCCCCTCTGAACAAATTTTATCAAGAAAACCCTTTGACTCACACTATACATTGGCATCATCTTGAAGGCAAAGAACAGTGCAATCAGCCTTGCATTCATGTTCTACTGTGGACTTCTTAATAAGATCTGGTTGAGTAATGGGGAAACAGAATGTGGTAGTAGATAGGTTTTTAGTAAGGTCTGGTCCTATATATTTCGCTGCTTAAAGTAATGGCAGTTGACTCCTTCCATATTCAAAAAATGACTGGAGTGGGAACTGAATTCTTGCTGGCACTTGGAGAAGGTCCTCTGGCACATCATAGGGCAGCAGGATAATTTAAGGTGTGTGTGACACACAACTGATGCTGCTTTGTCCTCCTAGCCAGCAGAATAGCTGGGGAGGGGGCTAAAAAAGGTGTCTGCATCAGTGGGAGAGTTGCCAGTGCCACCCTGCAGCATCTGTCATCTGAGAAGTTTTCCTCACTCTGTCTAATGGTAAAATTCACCCTGCTTTTGGTTTCACTGAGCATAGATCTTCATATGTTCTTAACAGCACCTGACTGCCACCTTGCTTTGACATCTGTATTCATTATTGTGTGCCTTCAAGTCATTCAATGTATGGTGACCATAAAGTTAACCTATCACGGGGGTTTCTTGGTAAGATAGGTTCAGAGGGGATTGGCCTTTGACTTCCTCTATGGCTGAGAGAGTGTGACTTGCCCAAAATTATTGAGTGGGTTTCCATGGTGAGCAGTGATTCAAACCCTGGTCTCCAGAGTCATTCAACATTCAGATAACTACATCATAATGGCTCCTATCTATGTCAGCACCTGTTGTTTGTTAGCCATGGAATCATGGAATCAGAATAGATGCCACACCTTCAGATTTCAATGACTTGGACCAAAACTGAAGGAGAGAAACTGCAAAGGTAAAGCTGGGTTAGTAAACACCCAGACCTGTTGGTATCTCCTTTTGAGGTTGCTTTAAGATCCATGATAGGCATGGTTATCTGGTAGCAGATTAACCATGGAAGCAGAAAGTTCAAGGGTACAAGGATAATCAGTGCCAAGCCAAGCTTAGAAAAGTTACTTTGGGGACTAGAGCTCCCCCAGTCCCCCACATGGCTAGTGACCATATTGATTGTGGCATTATGGGAATTGTTGCTAAAAATTGATTTTTCCAAACTGTGGTGTGTGGAAGAGTAGAGAATGTGTGGCCCAGATGGTGCTGGACTACAAATCCCATCATTACTAGCCACCAAAACCAATATTGAGGCATTGGAGGTGCAGTCCAAGAACATCTGGACAGTCACACATGCATCACTCCCAGCCCAGGGGAAGCAAAAAGTAGTTGAGCATTTGAGGAAATAGATATTAGGAAGTCTTCAGGAAACCTCTGTTGATAGAATTTGTGATTTATGAGCAACCTCCATTTCTGAGCTGAGACGTACCTGAGGGTCTATTGTAATTCTTCTACATGGTTGCCAATTAAAAACAAAACAAAACAGGTAATTGTATCACTTATCTATAATGCCACACAAGGCAATGAAAAAGAATGGGAGCCTCCTCTATGGGCAAACATATTTTGCTATGATGTACAGAAAACAATAAACTCAAAGAAATCCAAAAATTAAGGGTGAAGAGCAACATATGTCTGCACAGAAGCATCTAGTAACAACTGGGAAGTCCCTTAACTGCCTCTTAATGAATCCTCTGTGCCAAGGCATTCAAGTGCAGATGGCAGGTTTCATCTTTTTCTCTGAATTTCTTTACATGTGGGCCATAAAATTAATTCACATCCAATTTATTTCTAGTGATTCAACATGATGCCCATGAAATTTAGTTTTACTGATTATGAGTCAGCATCACAGGCAACAGGTGAGGTGGGGGCCACATTTAGTTGCAGCATGATTTAAAAAGGTTATGCCCAACAAATGCTTTTAGTGGTGCAACTTGGTGTTCCCTATCTTGATGTTTTCAGATGTGTTGGACTGCAACTCCCATAACCACACCACTAGAATATTTCACTGTGCCGACCAGAACATTTGGAGGGCACCGAGTTGGGGAAGGCTGGCATCACTCCTGCATTCTGATATGCTGAACTGTTTATATTGCCCAGTTACATCAGGGCTGGGCAACTGCAGAGGAGGTAGGGGTCATTCCCCTTCCCCATTCCTCCTTTTGTTTCCTTGTAGGTCACACAGCCTGTGCCAACACAACCAGACGTAATATGCCATGTCAGTTGTGGTTCCAGAAACTGGCTAAAATATGAAGAGTTCCCACCATTTGAAGGGCCCTTTGAGGGGGTGTCTGGAGAAGTTAGAAGGACTGCAAAATGGATTTCAGAGGCCACATATGGCCCACAGACCATACTTTCACCATTTCTACACTACATAGTTGATACTCAGAGTCAGTTCAAATGTTACTGGCTGTTAGTGGATCATAGACATTGTTTGTTGTTAACAAATCAACTGCAGCTCATGGCAACCTCATGAATGAGTGATCTCTAAGTCACCCTGTCATCAACAGCCCTTTGCAGATTCATGGTCATGGCTTCCTTAATTGAGTTTATCCATCTGGAATGTGGTTTTCCTCTTTTCCTGCTGCCTTCTGCCTTACCAAGCGTTATTGTTTTCTAGGAAGTAATGTCTTCTCATGGTATGGCCAAAGTACAGCAATTTCAGTTTAGTCAACCTGGCTTCCAGGGAGCATTCAGGCTTGATTTGCTTGAGGACCCATTTATTTTTCTTTTTAGTAGTCCATGGTATACATACAACTCTTTTACAGCACCACATCTCAAATAAGTAGCTGCCCTTCCAAGGCAGCGGCAGTAGTGTCTCCTGTATTGGAGGAAAATCTGCTATGGTTATTGGCCTTAATATTAAAAGGGCTGTCCAAGGTGCTGAACCTAGGTGGATGGTAGTGTTCACTTTGGATAAGTCCTTTAAAATTAGGCCTAAAATCTGGATTGGATATACTGGAATGGAAACCAACTCTGCATGCAACTCAGGCTGCATCAACACTGCAGAAATAATCCAGATTGACACCACTTTAACTGCCATGGCTCAATGCTATGGAGTCCTGGGATTTATAGTTCAATGTGGCACCATAGCTCTCTGACCAAGAAGTCTAAATGTCTCACAAAATGACAGTTCCCAGAATTCCATAGCATTGAGCAAGGGCAGTTGAAATGGTGCCAACTGGATTCTTTCTGTGGTGTGGATGCAGCCCTATGCATCAGCGTATGCAGATGTCAATGTGATTCTTCCAGATTCTGCCAAACCATTTTTGTTTCACTCTCCTGAGATGTTTAAAATGTCAGTTTTGGGTTCTTTTGTAAAAATTACTAAATATTATTGAATAATATTTAGCAATAAAGTTTGTTACACAAGTGGAGCATAATGAGACAATACATATACAACCCCCCCCCCCTTAAAACCCTTTCCATTTGCAAAGCAGAGGTGGTAAACCTCTGGAGTGTTTAGCCCACAGTGGCAATCTGCAGGTTGCATCTGCTGTTGTCACCAAATTTTAGCAGTATAGGGGCAGTAGAAAAAAAACCATATTATCTTTTAAAGTTAAGTCTTGTGTGAGAACACATCGTGTTTTAAAGTAGAATTGTATTTCTGAGCAGTATTATACTTTCAAATAAGATGCATGCTCCTAACCCCCTTTGTTTTTAAAGGAAATGTGGCTCGCCTCCTGATATCAACACATTGGAATATTTCAACAGGGCAGCAGTAAATTTGGGAGGGTGGGCACAGAAAATTAGATGCCCCCATGTGCCACCACCATGATTCATGTTACCCATCTCTCTCTCTCTCTCTCTCTCTCTCTCTCTGTTTTAAAGGCACTTATGATTTCTCTTTTATGGCATGGCTCTCCCACATCCTTTTAAAACATGGTCCAGGAGAACTTGTTCCAAACTGTGCTATTGCAAATAATCATAGGTGAATATCTGCAGGGTGTAGTTCCATCAAACTGATGTTTTTGACTTATTCCAAAGTTGGGAGCTGTAAAGTATTTATTATGATGTTGTTCCCCCCCCCCCACACACACACACTTTCCCCCAGTCCCTGCATTGTGCAACTTCAATTCACTGGACCTTTTCTGGTTGAGGCTTCATATGGGACAGTAACAAGGGCCCTTTGCAGTGCCTTTTCCAAATGTAAGTTCAGCTAAGACAAATGGCTCACTAAAACATCCAGGGGAGAGAGAGAGAGTCTGTGCTAGAGAGACCTTTTGAAAATGGCCTTAACTTTTCATTCAAGAGAAAACCCTCAGGCTTGCAAGGCTTGGAGGGACTGGAAATTATACTTCTCGCTGAAAGGAGAGAGAAACCAAGAGACATAAAATGTTTCAGGGGACAAAAAAGCCAGAGGAAACACAACTTCCAATCAAGGCTGTGGAGATGGAGAGGCCTCCCTTGGCCCTTTACGCTTTAAGCAAAGACGAGTGACTTTATGGAACTCTATATTGGCCAGTTATAAAAATCACTCACTAGGGGGAGACAAGCTTCACTGTGGCTGACACCCGCTTCTATCCAACTTGTTCCATCTTCACTGGGCTTCCCTTCTTAATAGAAGCTCCAAGGCTCGAAAATACTACTGTAGCACAGCATCAGACATGTCTAACCCAAGAGTGGTAAAGCTTTAATCCAGAATTTACAAATGTTTCTTTTTGAGTACTAGTAAAAAAAAAAACCTAAAGTGGATCTGATCAGTTTGAAACAAACTTCAGAAACATTATTTTGGGAGACAGGAGTTATTGTGCCAAAAACAATGCTCTGAGCTTTCTTTCAAGTCAATCTGGGATTGTGAAGTCATAGGCTTTCATGGCCGGCATCCATAGTTTTTTGTGGGTTTTTCGGGCTGTGTGGCCATGTTCTAGAAGAGTGTTGTAGATCCAGTTGGCCTGTGGTGATTTGAAGGTCCTTTTTGCTATGAGAAATTGTGGTATGGTATCTGTGTCTCTGCAGTGTAGCAGGAAAGTTGGTGGGCAGAGTAGATGTGCTTTCCTGGTCCGGAGTTTTTCCAGTTTCCGGGTGTCTTGGAACAGTTTCTCCCCGTAGAGATTTCCAATGTGAAGTCGTAGGCTTTCATGGCCGGCATCCATAGTTTTTTGTGGGTTTTTCGGGCTGTGTGGCCATGTTCTAGAAGAGTGTTGTAGATCCAGTTGGCCTGTGGTGATTTGAAGGTCCTTTTTGCTGTGAGAAATTGTGGTATGGTATCTGTGTCTCTGCAGTCTAGCAGGAAAGTTAGTGAGCAGAGTAGATGTGCTTTCCTGGTCCGGAGTTTTTCCAGTCTCCGGGTGTCTTGGAACAGTTTCTCCCCGTAGAGATTTCCAATGTGAAGTCGTAGGCTTTCATGGCTGGCATCCATAGTTTTTTGTGGGTTTTTCGGGCTGTGTGGCCATGTTCTAGATCAGGGGTAGGCAACCTTTCCCCTTTAAGGGCCGAGGGACTTCAGCTCCCAGAATCCCAGGAGCTATTGGCCAACATGGCTGAGGCTTCTGGGAGCTGAAGTCCCTCGGCCCTTAAAGGGGAAAGGTTGCCTACCCCTGTTCTAGATTTTTGGGACAGTAACAAGGGCCCTTTGCAGTGCCTTTTCCAAATGTAAGTTCAGCTAAGACAAATGGCTCACTAAAACATCCAGGGGAGGGAGAGAGTCTGTGCTAGAGAGACCTTTTGAAAATGGCCTTAACTTTTCATTCAAGAGAAAACCCTCAGGCTTGCAAGGCTTGGAGGGACTTGAAATTATACTTCTCAGTGAAAGGAGAGAGAAACCAAGAGTCCCATGTTCTAGAATCCCAATCTGGGATTTTTTTCACATCACACAGTTATAGCACTTTATTCTACTTTTTAACAGTCGTGACAACTTCCTATGGAATCCTAGGGTCTGTAGTTTGGTGAGGCACTACAGCTCTCTGG